>VDFB02121055.1:0-59784 GCA_007258455.2 Sequoia sempervirens | reverse complement strand
ATATATATATATATATATGTCTTCAAAATGACTTTTATAACAGAGGGAAAATTTATTTTTCATAACAGAATTTTAAAGAAATCTAGAACAATTTTAGAATTCAATGATAGATTTTTCTTTTTATAGCCAAATTGTAAAAACATAGAACATTTTTAGAAACCCAATTTAATTCCTTCCATAAGTTTGCTATTCAATAAATTCTAAATCCCCAAAAGTTTTCTTTTTCTTTCACAAAATAACATATCTATTTTTATTTTTCTTTTGAATCAGAAAACTAAAGAAGAAGCAAATGGAACCTGGGGTCCTACATTGTTGAAAATCTAATGAAGCTTTGCTTGATCCCAATGGCCTTTTCGAAGTGCTCTCATTCTTGCCTTCAAAAATTCTTCTCCAGATTTCCTTGCTCAAATTTCTAATCTAATAATCTATTCATAAGAACCTCCCCAGTACTATGAAATAAAATGAAACAATTCCCCAGAAAACTTTAGAAGATCCAATCTTTCAGAACTATTATTTTTGTGTAACTTCTATCAAAATTTTCCTATGAATCAAAAATTCACAAATTTGCTATTAAATAAAAATATATCTCTTCTTTTTTGAAAGCTTCTAAAATTGCAATTTAAAAGAAGTTTTTCTAATTTTAATTCTAGCTTTTTAGCCAAACTCAACACTCATTGGTCCTTTTTATCTTTTATTTTCTTTTATTGATTTTTCCCCCTTTAACAATACTTTTTGTTTTAATTTTGATTTTGCAAGCTTTACTTGTAATTCACACAATTTAATTTATTTTATTAATTTATTTCATAATTATCCTCAACATGCTAATTTAATTAAATTAACAAAATACTAATTTACACTTTTAAATAAATCACGACTTTTGAAATAATTTTTTAATATATTAACATCATTTAATTAAATAAATGACAACATACAAAACACCAACGTAAAATAAATACGAACAGTACACTCACACAAACCACTATAATAAATTACAAAAATAACAAAGGCCAAAGATGCACAATACCACTCAAACATGATGGTTTGACAAACATGGGATTGGGTGACTTCCTTGTCATCTTTGTTTCAACATCATGCCCGTTGGGTTATTTGATGCTCACCCTGTCATGTTAAAGCAAGTAGAATCGAGACTCTATACCTGCAATTTCTTGCATACAAACAAGATCATGTACATGTATATATATAAAATCAAAAAATCACATTGTGAGAAGGAATAGTAGCATAGCAGGGCACTCGCAAATGAGTGGTGCTACACTGTCCTCTCACCAAAACTATTCTATCAATTACAATATCAAATATGAAATAACATTTCTAAACTAACTGATCATATCATAACATGATTACTAATCCATTGCATCCTAATATACTACTGAAATCAAATTAACATCATCAAACCAATGTAACCATAATTTCATATCATAATATCAATGTCATCAACTGAAGTAGCATAATCACCAAACAGTTTAAACTAACCAATCCACCAAACCAGCCAATAAATAGTACCATCATAGTCTCAAAGTGTCAAACAAAAGCATAGAAAAATAATAATTCCAAATAGCAACATGAGGGGTATTACACACCCACTCCACCTCGTAACCCCCCCACCTCCACCACCTACATCCAATGGTGCTCGCTTTCAAGAACAAGTCGATGTGAATGTTAGAACCATTCAAGATCAAGTTAATGCTATTCAAAATGAAGAATGTGTTCACCCATTATTGAGGTGTTTTGCATAAAAAATGCAAACTATTTTTGATGCGGTTAGGTCCATGGAAGTGGACGTAAACTAGCATCAACGATGGCTAAAGGAAAGGAGACAATCCCAATCCAAAGAAGAAACCACAAAGAAATGAAAGATGCAACTGAGAGCCACAAAAATTTATTAAGACAATGATCTTATTTTTATAAAAAAATTGATCTTGGATGGATATTTTATAAAGAATTTTGTTGGATGGATATTTTATAAAGAATTTGGTTGGATGGATATTTTTAGTGTTGAATTTATGAATATAATAGTATAATGATGAGATAAAAATTTAGTAATAAATATTAAATAATCTAGTAATTTAGTGTTTGTTCATATATAGTGTGCATAAATAGTGTTTATTCATGCATCATGGTTGATTGATGTCTTATTTATTGATCATAATTATTGTATACATTTCACATGAACAATCTAATGAACATGTATCTTGATGTCTTCTAAGGATTTTTCTTGAAAGTTGTATCAAACCCCTTTGGTGTACATAATGTTCTTGTTTATGTATCATGATTGAAAGATAATCATTCTTATTCATGATGATTTTATACCTTTTACATGAATGATCTAATTACATGTTATTAATCTTGAAGGTTTTAATTGCATGAATGTTGAATTGAGTTGTAATGGTTTTGTTTGATGGTTGTATCACTTCTTATTCTAGAGGGTCCAAACAAGGGAAAACACTCTTCCTCTCAACTCTCTCTCTTTCCCTCTCTCTCTCAAGCCTCTCAACTCTCCATCTGCCCTCCCTCCACCTCAGGTCTTCTCTTGTCTCCTCTCTTCAAGTCTCTAAGAGCCTCTCTCTCCCTCCCTCCTCTGGTATCTCTCTCAAGACTCCCTCCCCAAGTCTCTCTCTCTCCTCTCCACTCACTCTCCTCAACTCTCAGGTCTCATCTTTTCTCCCTCTCACTCTTAGGCTTCCTCTCTCTTAATTCTCTCTCTGACCCCTCTCCATCTCAAGTCTCTCTCTCCCTCTTCCTCCTCTTCTCCTCTCAAGAATTCCTCCCTCCATATCCATCTCAAGCTTTCTTTTTGGTAGGGGATTTTCCTTGTATGTATTATCTTTTGGTGGGACATCTAGAATGGATTTCGTGTGTGATTTAAACAAGACAAAGATCTATGCTTTCATTTTATTGAATCCATTTCTAGGCTTGGGCATATTCTCCATCATGTTTCTATTTGCATGAAGAGAATGGTTGCAGGGTTTATGTCAAGCTAGGCTAGGGTTATTTGGGTTATCTCTATTTGATTGGGTTCTATTTGTTTTAGATTGAAATATCTTTAGATCTCGATTTCATGACTATAATTTATAATTTTAAAACTTTTATTATCTTTTTCTTGATTCCCCACCTTTCTAAAATCACTAATCTAGCATGCTTTGCTAAATCTAGAATCTCAAGATGAGACAATCTAAAAATAAGCTATATGATCAATGTTCAAAGTAATCATTTTGCATTGATAGTTGATGCTTTATATTGAAATTATATTCGATGTTTTTATTTACGAATGGTGTCCATACCTTGAGTTATGATTTTATTTTCTTCTGTGTTGCACTTCCCTTATGTTTGATATTCAGTATTCCATTTGATGAATTTTGGTGTTTTATATTTGATATAATCAAACTCCATGGCATCTCCTTGGTTGTTATTTTTGTGTTACATTTGATGTTGAATATATTTAATGTCATTTCAATGAGCTATATTTTAGATTTAATAGATGATTTCATTCTATATATATTGATTTCCTTCTTGTGCCATTTAATCAGTATACGAAATTATGGTTGACATCTTTACCTTCTGCGCTTTTTGTTTGGTATATTGTATTTTATCACTAATTATGTGTTTATGTTGTATAGGTTCTCATTTATTCTTTTCCCAACAAAATAAGAGATGATTAATATTTATGTTTGGTTGAAAGAGGAGTCGTTATGTTGTTATGAGAAATTATTACATTTGCAACCCTTTATGAGGTTGGTGGTTATGGTAGTATTAGTTGCCTTTGCACATTCAATACAGTTTAATCAACTGATTTATCTTAGGGAGGATTTCCATAGCTTTAACAAGAAAATACCACTTCTAGATTCTAATGTAGACCAAGGCTTTAAACTTAGTGTATTGACCCTTACGCCAGCCTATGAGCTAGGCTTGATGCCTAGTTAAGCCAAGATCAATGGGTTAGAGGCCCTCTCTTCTCCCTACGACTCCCTGTTTGCAGTGCATCCATGTTTATTGTGTGGTTTTTGACTTCCATTGATGGAAATTTCATCTCTACATTTCATATTTGATACATTATGTTGGATTCATTTTTTACTGAGTAATCAATGCATACATGTCAGGTTTAGAAATTCGATTCACAATGTACTTGGTATTTGGTGCATATATGGTGCGTTTGGAAATTAGTTGAGTATAGTTTTGGGTTTGGTCTGTCTTGCTTGGTATTCTATATATTGCAATATTATAACATGATATGTGATTAAATTTGATGATTAAATTTGAGGTTTGGGCTTTTTTTATTTGGTGATCAATGAATTCACATTATTGGTTTTTAATGTTTAGGTTTTAGACTTGGTATTCAATGATGAACACATCGATTTCATTTTAATGACTATATTTATGTTTGAAATGCATCTCCTTGTATATCAATACCTTGTCATTTGATAATACTTGATGACCAATCATTATACATATCATTATAATAAGAATAAAATTCTCCCAAAGGTGAACTTGAGTTTGTTTTATTAATTATTTATATAATAATTATTGGTATTTCATAAACAAATCACATTATATTGTTGTTGAACAACTACTGGTCAAATTGAGGATGAATTAGGATAACCTTTGTCCTATCTTGAAATTTTCCTAGTCCTATGTATATTCAGATTTAGCTATTAAGGGTGTTTTCTTTTGAGAAGTATATTTCATTCATTTAGTCATTTATTCTCAAGATTTAGGCAAATGTCTATAACAACTTATTTTGAGTTTGAATAATGGTTAGATTAAATATGAAAGGGGTTTCAAATTTTCCATAGTAAATAATCAATCAATATTTTAAACATTCAAATACCTATATGTATTATTTGCAACCAACAAGATGATTTCATTATTTTCTTTTGTTAAAGAATATTTATGTCTTGAGTTTATTTGATTTTTATAGAAATGCAAATTGGAAAATTAAAGAAGTAAGGATTGATTTACTTGTTTAAATAATTGGAAGATTTGGTTAAATGAGAAAACTACATTATTTTCTTTGATATTTATGAACACATTTCTCTTATAATTACTTACTAGTCAAATAGTAAATCCCCCATGTATTTCGTGATTGCATTATTCAATTTGGTTTCTTCCATGAAGTGATGTGTTTGGTTATTGGAAATTTGGGTGATTTTGGTTATTGTTTTATGGAGGGATTCTTTATGCTAAGTGGTTAACAATAGTCTTCCAGAGGCTTAGGGGAGTATACTATAGGTTTGATCTTATGATTGTTTCATTTTGAGATTGGTTGATAACATCCTTGAGCTGTGTACATGAGGGTCTTTAGCCTTGCACTGCTTACTTTTTAATATGCTTGTTATTTGTGAGCAAGATGGTCCATGCCTTGATCTAGATATGTGTTGCTTGTGGTTTCATTTAGTGTGCAAGATGGATTTACCCTGCTTGTTGTATTGGGTCTCTAGATGCAAGTAGGGGGAGTGGCTCTTAATGGGGGCTAGGACCCAAAGTGGTGCCTAGGATAACCCATTGGTAGTTTCATAATCTAGTGATCTAACATTCATAATGAATTAGGGGAATGTGTGGAATTCACATTAATGAAGATAATGTATGTCTCACTCATGGCTCAAGTGCTCATTTAGGCTTGAGATGAGATGGGAAGGCTTGGAATGCCAAGATCAACTACCTTGTCCTCATGAAAGATACATTGATTCCACATGAGTTTGTATGGGGATTGGGGATTGGGAGAGGTCAATAGGATAACCTTGAATGGGGTTCAGGGCCTAGGAAGATCTGCATGGATAACCCATCTCAAGCTATGCGACGAAACTCCTCCCTAATGCAATCTAGCATTCCCTAGTCATGTGTTCTCCTTTGTTGTGTGCATGCCTCTGGGAGCAATGTCTCTGTTAAGTGATGTTCATGTTATACTATTTTATGTTGGAGCCATTTTTAGTTTGTTTTGTGTTAGCCTTCTATCTTCTTTACATTTTGATGTAGTGGGACCTAATTATTATCTCCTAGCATGGTGGGGTGGACCTTAGGGTTCCACATGGTAGGGTGGATTGTGCTTTTTCCTCCATTGGGTTCCTTGTTGTTCATGTGCATGGAGGATGTACTTAATGTAGTATATTTTGGATCTTGTATTAGTTTGAGGAGAGAATTGCTATGTTATGTATTGTGCATGTATATTAGTTGTACCATGTATTGTTATATTGATGGAATCTTCCCAATTGTATTTGGGGAAGCCTTATTGTAAACGATGTAATGATGTAACGAGTTGTGATGTACTCCCATGTAATATAAATTGTGTATGTACTCATTGGTTCTTATTATATGATATTTAATGATTATGTATCTAACATCATGTATGGCAATGTAGGTGTTTATTCATTTAAAGCAATGGATTTAAAATGAAATCTTGTTGATAGTTAATCCATGATGTATGTTTAGATCTTGTTAATAATTTTTCTAGTAATGCAATAAAGGAACCTTAGAGGAGATAGCATAGCTTATATGTCATGTTTAGATATGATTTACATTTCTTTGTTATTTCATTTAAAAAAAAAAATTATACCATTATTGTAGTTAATTGTGTTGTCCTTTGGGGTTTTTTGGTGGGGCATTACAATACAAGTAATGGATATCCACTTTGGAAAACCAAACGAATATCTATTATAAACAATATTCATTTTAGTTTGGTATTACCAAACCAAAACAAATATTGGCTCGGGATTTGGTTTAGGATTGCTTGACCTGGAAAGTCAACCCAAAAAACGTGTTTTGAAAATTTTCTTAGTTTTCTAAAGTTCACCCTTGTGGCTAACGACCTTTTTTTAATTTGAATTTCATCAAACGAAAAGGGTTTATAGAAAAAACTATCAGCTTTATGCCAATATAACTTTTTCTTTATTTTGAATTTAATAAATAATTATTATTGATTTTCTACATACATTACATCTAAATTCCTAATTGATAGGATGACTGGAAAACTTTTACAACTTTCAAACTACTTAACATTTTTTGAATCTACAAAATGCACCACATTCTATGCTTCGCCTCCTATAGGATGAAAAAAAAATGAATTTCATACATCTTTGACCAAGTTATGGTGGTCAGACACAGAGATTTTAATAATTTTGAAAAGTTCTAATAAAAAAATCATAACTAATTATTTACATGGAAAAAAATACAATTTTTTTTTTGAAACATTCGGGCATGTGTCCTCTACTTATATTGAAAAATTCAATTTTTTTTTTCTTATACTTAGGGTGGTCAGACATACACTTGCTTCTTATCTTTTTCTTGAAAATTTAGTACCATTGCATTGAAATTTCAAATTTTCTCCAAAAAAAATTACTTTTTTCCAAGAAAGGACTAGTAGCCTAGAAACTACATTCAAATTGCTACAACTTTTGTTCTTACATATTTTCCAAATTATGTTAATAACCTATTCAATTTTTTATGTCAAGTTTCCTAACTCTAATTTTCTAAATTTTCATCGCCACTTAGAGGCCTAGTTTGGACCCCCATGATCCTACACTGACCCATATATACATACATACATACATATATATACATATATATATGTACATACTTGCATATATATATAAACACATACACACACACACACACACACACATATATATGTATACATCTATATACATAAATATATATATCCATATATATATGCATATATACATAAATATGTATCTATGTATACATGTACATATATATACATAAATATATTTATCCATATATACTTATATTACACACATACACACACACACACATATGTATATATATATGTGTGTGTGTGTGTGTATACATACATATATGTGCATGTATACATGTAGATATACATATATACATACATATATATACATATATATATATATAGCATATTAGCCAATGTAGACATGAATCAGTGATTTTGTTTTAATAGATTGAAGTGCACTTAGCATCCATGCATGGCAGAGGAAACATTAATTACATTGTTGATGGTGGCTAACACAAAAGTTGACATTAATGAATTATGATGCTAAGTATTTGACTGAACAACAGAAGTTAACCCACAAAAGCACTGAATGATAGGGAACAACAGATACATGAACTTACAAAACTCTCCTCTTTTGGTTCTAGCACAATAGCTATAAACCCTCTCAAGAGACATAGATCTTACCCTAATTCGATGTTTTGAGAAAATGAATAAAAAATGCAAAAAATCCTTTGTTTGATAGGCTCAAATCTAAACACCATAATCCATTAATGGCGATCGCACTGGAATCTACTCACAACAAATGAAAATTAGATCTAAATAAATGCAAAATATAGTTGTAGACACAATAACCTTTTGCTTAGCAGCCATAATACTTAACACCATAATACATTAATAGTGATTGCACTTGAATCTCTCTCTCTCTCTCTCTCTATATATATATATATATGCATACTAGGGATAACTTTAAGAAACCCCCCCTCCTTGGCGAAGGTGTAAAATCTTGGCGAATCTTGTATACTGTCAGATAAAAATATTAATTTTAGTGGAAATTTTTTTCCTTTTTTGGGGAAAAAAATATCAATTGGCAAATCTTTTCTAATCGATAGAAGTCTGTGGAAAATCTTGGTGAATTGAAATTGTTTTTAAACTAATAAAATATTTTCATTGGCAATTAAAATCTATTTTCAAACCTAGAAAATATTTCCATTGGCGAATTAATCTCAAGTTTTCAAAATAGAGAAAATAATTTTGTTGGCAATTAAAACTTTTTTTCAAACTAGCAAAATATATTCATTGGTGAATTCTCAATGGATGACTGTAGTTGCATTCTAGAAGTAAATCTCTGAAGCACTAGATTTGTGAACTAAAACCTCTAGAATAACACTAGGCCCATTAGATGTGGACACATGACAATATCAAGGCTCATCGCTCATTGCGGTAATGAACCCGATGGGTTGAAGGATTTTGGTGATGAGTGATAGAAGAACTTAAGTGGGAGAAATATGCATTTGAATAAAGTTTGTTTTAAAAGAGGGACCACCTAGGAAGAATGTAGGACCAGGGCTTAAAAACTTAATCTTCCATATGTGCAAAGGATATTCCATATTTGTAGCCAAATGATAGAGAAAATCAATATAACCACGACTGTTGGATGAATTTTCAATGGACGACTATAGTTGCATTCCAGAAGTAAATCTCTAAAGCACTACATTTGTGAATTGAAACCTTTGGAATTACACTAGAGTTGTTAGATGTGGACACATGGAAAGATCAAGGCTCATCGCTCATTAATTCCATATCTTAGTTTTTGAAGAAAGTGTGGTTACGATACTGTGGGCAACAGCATGGATTAATGCCATATGAACATCTAGAGTAATTGATTGGATAGCTTTATATTGAAAACTACACGATGTACTATAGAATCATAGATGATGAAGATTTGTAATGATTTCATATCATTTTAGTGGCACTGGAAATTTTGACAATTGATAGCTTGTGAGCTTGAGGTATAGTTTGCATGTAGTCAGGCTGTCAAATTCTAGACGTCAATCAAATTAAATATTTAAATTGTAAATGTAAGGCTTAAGTTACATGAATTGATTAAGTTGGTTTTTTGGTTTGCATGAATCACAATTATGACTATACCCAACCTCACATGTGACACGTGTGAGGTGTACACAGGGACCAAGCTAGTAGTGGCACTATTGGTGGCACTATTGGCCGATAAATAAGGATAGTGAGCACAACTAAAATCATTCATTGAAGGCTAAAGTCTATAATATTGAGTGGAATGTTTGAATTGTCATAAGGGTTTTCATTTTGTAGGGTTAATAGGGATTCAGGAAGAAGACGATGTGGTATTATTGGGGATACTCTAAATTCTCCTACCTCCATTTATGTAGTTATAGAGTACAAAAGACCAATTTCCTTCAAGTTTAGAATGGGTGGAATTGGAAAGAAGTTGATTTGGTTCACCTAACTTCTCAAACAATTTTTGAAGTAGGATGAGGAGCTCTGATGGAGATAAGTGCTATCCCAGTGCATGGAGGGTGCAAGTAGAAGATGGGAGCAATTTTACTACCCCTCATCTTCTGCATGACTTTGATTCTCAAAGGGGATAAGTAAATTTTGTATCTACACAGCTCTCAATTCCCCAACATGGTTGGCTAGGAAAGCCCCATGCATTTATTTTTAGAGCTCATCTTCTACACAGGAACATTTTACAAGCCCTCATCTTCTATGTGAGTTTGGTTCTCAAAGGGGATAAGTACATTTTTTATCTTCACAGCTCCCATTTCCCTAGTTTGATTGGCTTTCCATTCCCCATGCATTTGGTTTTTAGAGCACATTGTTGATCCAACAAGTCCCATGTGTTTATTTTCAAAGCACATTGTTGACCCGACAAGTCCCATGCATTTATTTACAGACACACATTTGTATTAAATTTACGTCGTCACCAGCAGTCCAGCAGAAGCTTGGTGCTTACATTTGTATTTGTACTATGTAATAATGTGACATTGTAATTTAGTTGTAATAAAACAAATGGTTGTGCTATAAATGTGACATTATAATTCATTTTATTAAGTCCTTTACAACATCAAGTTACTGGTCCCTTGGCCTTGATGTAAATCTTAGTGTATTAAAGTTTAAAGCAACTTTAAAACACATGTTTATTATTTATATTATAAATTACTCAACCATTCGATGAACATTTGATGTATGGTTGAAGTTGCATTCTAGAATGAAATGGGCTTATGAACTTAAACCTCCAGAATCACCCTATAATCATTAGATTTACACAGATCAGGAGTAAATCATAAATGGATTTTTTAAAAATGTTGTTAGCCATATACTAATTGTGTAGTCTGGAAGCAGCACGTAGACATTTCAGTTTCATTTACTTTAATGTTAAAAAAATAGCACTTTTTATTGCTAAGTGATTTTATTTTTAGGTGAGAGGATCATCACATGAGGAGATTTTAGTCTTCAGTTTTCTCATTACAGTGCACCACCTTGTTTTGGGTTCCACGGTTCCACTTCCAAAAAAGCCATTCCAATAACCCAGTTTCCATGACGGTCAATATTAATCTTTTCAAAAATTAAAATCTAGGTAAGTGAAAGAATTCCTACAACTATGTTTCATTATTTGACATTTCTTAAAATCTTATTTTGTCAAGCTTTGAAGTTTAGGTTTAGGGTTAAGAGACTTAAGAATTAAGAAAAATTAAGGAGAACTAATAGGGAATTCACAATTTCACATTGTATCAACATGTCTACCACCAATACTAGTAGGGTATGTGTAGGATCATGATGGGCCAAAAAGTGGAGATATGATGGGTTTTTGTAGGGCATGTGGCTGATGACTTTTTTTTTTACCCAAAATTGATGAAGCGAAAAGGGTTTTTAAAGGAGATTCTTGATTTCCACAAATATAAATTATGACTTACTTTGAATTTAATAAATAATTATTATTCATTTTCTATTTAAATTATGACTAAAGTCCTGATTGATAGGCTGATTGAAAAACATATATAACTTTCAAACATTATCACATTTTTGGAATAAAAAACATGCATCACATTCTATGTTTCACATGCTATAGGATTGAAGAAAAGAAATAAATTTCATGAAGTTTGACCAAGTTATGTAGTTAGACACACGAAGTTTTTTATTTTAAAAAATTAAATAAAGAAATCATAATTACTATTTACTTGGAAAAAATTACAAAAAAATATGCATCACATCAGGACATGAGTTCTCTACTTATATATAAAATATTATGAAAAAATATTATCATTTTATTGTGGTTAGGGCAGTCAGACAGACATCCACTTCTTATTTTTCCCCTAAAATTTAAGTACTACTGCATTGAAATTTCAAATTTTTACCAAATAGATTTAAAATAAAATAAAATAAACCTAGTAGTTTAGAGAAATACATTCAATTTGCTTACAAATTCTATTCTTACATATTTTTGAAATAATATAGATAACTTATTCAAAATTTTACATCAAGTTTCCTAACTTTGATTTTTCTGAATTTTTTGCCACTTAAGGGCCTATTTTTTCCATGATGATCCTACACATACCTAGTACCACTAGAGAAATGTTGGATAAACAAATACATTATGCAAAATTTCTTAAAACCCCAAGTTTCATTGATGAATACCATGATATTTATGATCTTAAAACCTATGGTAGGTGTACCTTAGAACTTATATTTTCATCTTAGAATAAGGCTACAAATCAAATGCAAGTTAATAGTATCAATGCACCCTAGGTAATTGGATTAGGGTGCATGATGTTAGATGAGGTTTTCCCTTTCCTAGAATTTATCACAGTTTGTGCCCAAAATTATGATGATAACAAAAGATAAATTGTTAATAAAGATAGAAAAGAAAAAAAATTACCCATTAATGCAGAAGAACATGGAAAAGTGTTGGGGAACTTACAACCAAAGAATTTGGAAATGTCCACATTGACCTACAAAACCTTGCTAGTGATTATGAAGTAGTGGATAAAATAGAGAAAAATTCTTTCTTAAATAAAATAGTTCAGGATAGAAACAAATTGAAAGGTGATCATAAGCCTCCTTATTATTTGGCTATTTGTAGATCATGGGTTTAGGATACTATTTTCATGCTACAATTTTTCCTCAAACTAGAAAGCAATTTGGAAGTGGGTGCAAGCCTCTTTGAAATGGTGTATAATATCCATTATGGTGTTCAATATGTCAAATATAATTTTATTGAGAACATTGTAGAATCCATGCATAAACAATTTTTAATGATTAAAGGAGGTTCCACCAAGACATTTAGGTTCACAACCTACTCGTGCTATCTTTTTCTATTGAAATTTAGAGGAATGTTTTAGACCAAAAAGCTTTAGATTTAGCCCTATAGTAATGCTAAGGAAAAGAAAATGGCTCTAGTATATGAATGGACCACTAAGATAAGGATAAATGATTCTCAAAGGAACTACAATCATCTTGTAGACTACTTTTTGGCTCCATTGCATCAAGCAATTGCAAATACTCTAATTCCTAGATTGCCTGTGTTATGTAGAAACTGCATTCAACTAGGAAAAGAAATACACTTGGTTGATTAGTACTTAATGGAAGAATATATTGTGCTAAGATTTTATGGATCAGGAGTACAACCATACAAACTTCCAATACATGTGATAGAAAAGGTTTTTGCATTGGAATATGTAAGGAAAATGCAAAGTACTGATGAACTACACTTTGTCAGCAAACAAAATAATACCTTATTTCCTTCTTTACCTTTCTCATGTGGAGGGTTCACATTCAAGAGAAAAGAATTTAGTGTGGTACATAATCTTTTTAATTTTTTTGATTTTGATGCTATCTTTCACTGGCAGTATGATCCATGTGACACCATTAAATCAATGGTTTTGCTCAATAAGAATGTTGCTAATAGAATTCAACATCAAAGTAAATCCTTTCTTGAAAACTTGAGAAACAAGGATTCTTGGGATGAGGTCAAAATACCAATGGAGAAAAGTGTTGGTGAGAATGGTATTTCTTTTGAACAATTGTTAGTAGAAATTATGGCATTGGGTCGAAAGACAATTAGGAGGTACAACATTTTTATGAAAAATTTCATAAACCATCTAGTAGAGTAAAAATGGCAGATTCTCTAGAGAAGGAAGCTACAAAAAAAAAAAAAAAAAAAAAAAAAAAAAACAATGAGAAAGGAGCTAGGTGATCCAAGAGCTCTTGCAGAGTATGGAGATAACAAAGAAGATTGTGAGTTTAACAAATTGTGGAATATACAGCATCCAAATGAACAAGAAGATAAAGAAAGTGATGTTGAATCAAATGATGATAGGGAAGAACAAAGCCATGTCAATTTCAAACTCAGTTTAAGTGAGTCCACAAAAAGAAGCAAATACTATAGGAGTAGCCATGGCTGAAAAAATGGGTTATAGAGGTGGTCCTTTTGGGTCCCAAAGACAAGGCCTTTGGATGGTAACAAATGTAGAGCATAGAAAAGAAGTTGATAAATTTGGCCTTGGGCTTGGAGGTGAAAAATTAGACTTAGGGCATACAAGTCAATTTGTTAGAGCTACAAATCCTCATCCTCATGATCAGACACAATCACAAGTAGGAAATACCCATGGTGGAGAGCTTAGTGCAACTAGCATTGCCTTTGGTAATGATATTATGGGTAGTACTACTAGTAGTAGTAGTGGTCAACATGTGCTACAACAAAAAATTACACACAAGAGGACAACAATACAATATACCACAAAAACACTAGGTGATCAAGGCATATAGAAGAGGCAAAGGATTTTGATAGGTCCAAGTCACACTACCAGTGGATCCACCACAAAGGAGTTATTTCCAGGAACTACCCCACTTTGAGTTAGTATGGATGTGACATCATTAACAATTGCAAGTACTCCTATTCCTTCACCATTCAAGCATTTCATTGTTCCTATGTCCTTAGGTTTTGGTTACATTGAAGAGTTTAAAAAGAAGCTAGACTTGAAAAAAAAGAAAAGAAGCAACTAATGGAGAGTGCGTCTATTGTAACTTCAGAGCTTGCAACAACCATGGTATTACCCACATTTGACACAAATAAAGAAATCATGGAGTACAAAATTCTTCTTGCCACAGTTTAAAGCAAATTAGGAAATCAGATGGCTCAATCTAATGATCTGGAGGATCTTTGTCAAAAATTGAAGTTTCTCTTTTATCTTCAAAATTGGCATCATCAACAAGAGGGTTAAATCCTGACTCCAACGCAACTCGAACGGAGTCAATCGGAGTCCCAAAGCTCAAAATATGTATGGTCAAACCTATAGTCAACCCTTAGAAAATAGGCCAAAAAAAGGGCAAAAATCAAAGTTTTCAAAATTGGTCAAAGTCAACCATTGAATAGTGCTCGTCATCATGATTCCAGCAAAGTTTGTTTCATGAAAAATGGAGTCTATATGGTGAAGTTATGGAAGGTCAAAGTCGAGGTCAACCCGATGACGTCAGCACCTAGTCAGCACAATGGCCAATCAGCCCTTAACACTTGGCATCTCCTCAATCCTCCATTTGGAAAATATTTTAAAAAATAATAATAATTCAAAATATATAAAAATCAAAATAAAATAAAATACATAAAAAAATGCGTATATAAATAGGCTCCTAATAAAGTGGGATAAACCCCACCATAAGGGGGCACCCACTTTATGTGGGAAGCCACCCACCACATGGGGGGTGACCACATTATGTTGGAATGCCACCCATGTTATGGGGGGCGACCCACATAAAGTGGGGGTACCACCTAACATGGGGGTGGCCCACATTTTGTGGGGAGCCTCCCACATAAGGGGGATCTCTATTTTTAAGGAGTTTTAAACTATTTCTCCTAAAAATTAAGTGCCAAAACCATATTTTCCCCCAAAAATAAATCAAGCAAGATTTATTTTGTAAATAAAAAAGTCCAAAGAATAAAATTAAAGGGCTTGGAATTTTTTTACGGGGATATTACAAAATAGAGGAGGTTATTTTGAAGATTTTATGTAAAAATAGAGAGATAAGGAGGATTTTGTAAATCATTTGGTTTTTAACCAAATTGACTAAATGTTTTGTATAAAAAGGGGAGATTAGGGGCTTAGGGGGTAATTCAAAATTCCTCAAGTGTTGGAGACTTAGAGCGTTTTGGGAGATAATTTTTTGTTCCTGTACGTTGGGAGAATGTTGTAATTTCATCGTGCTTGAAGGGAAGAGCTTGCAAGCTGATGTAATGTCAAATTTTTGAAGATATCAATCAGATCGGTCTACTCTTTGGAGAGGGGCCCAGAGACATAGTTGTTTTATGAAAAACTCCATTATCAAGTTGTTTGCATTCTCTCTTTCTTGTCTCTTTCTGAATTCTATCTTTTTCTCAATTCCATTAGTTTAATTATGTTATGGTGTTGATTTCGTTTTAGTAATTTGGAGATTGGAATAGTAATAATTATGCATTCTTTAAACAATCGTCTTAGATCCTAGATTATATCAAATTGGTATCAGAGTTGTGTTTTGACTAGTATTGCAGATTCAAATGCTTACATGCTCCCAGCTTCAACAAGGCAAAGGAAAGCTTGAAGAGTTTAATCTAGAGATTGGAAGATGAAGAGCTCATTCACGAACACAGATGGTAGATCCAAATGATGGACAAAGTTCTGAGCTTGGTGAGAAGGAATTTCAGAAGGATTTTCTTGACATGAAGGCCATGGTCGAAGTCTTATTCCTGGAGAGGCAAGAAAGGAGGCAGAGACATGAAGCTTGTGCAGGCAAAGGAAATAAATCAAGAGATGATCCTAAGCCTCCGAAGATACCTCTCTCTTCTCCTTCTTCTCCTTCTTCTACTCATTCTATGCCTTTTAATCCTTTTAAGGGTGCACATAAGCCCAAAATTAAGTTGGATGTAAAATTTGACTTACCAAAATATTGTGGCGAATTAAATGTTGAAAAACTATATGATTGGATTCAGCAGGTTGAAGTCTATTGTAGAGTCCAAAACCTTGTAGATGATGTTGATAAGATCCAACTTGCTACTATTCAGTTAGGGGGTACAACTCTAACTTGGTGGGAGAGTAGGACTAGGGTAGAAATCTCCCAACATGGTAAAGTCAACTTGTCCTGGACAAAATTTGTAAGTGCTTTTAAAAAGAAATTCTATCCCTTAGGCTACATGCAATAGTTAATGATGAACTAGTAGATGTTTAGGCAAGGGAAAGGTCAGTCCGTTCAGGAGTACACTCATGAATTTCATAAAAGGGCTATTGCATTAAATGTCCCATTGTACACCCAGGATACTTTGTTGAAGTACATAGGTCTTCATTCCTACCTTAGACATTCAGTTTTGGTTTTGAATCCAAAAAACCTTGACGAAGTTTCTGTCCAAGCTACCCACTTAGAGTCTAGATGTAAGGGATCATTCATTGATAAGTTTGATAAAAAACCATCTAAGTCTGAGGGAAATTCTAAGGGTAAAGAGAAAGATAAAGGTAAAGGAAAGAAGACTACAATGAAGAAAGAGGGTGAAAAACCCACATGCTCACATTGCAAGAAAGAGGGGCATGATGAATCGAGGTGCTAGAAATTGCATCCTGAGGCAAGGCCAAAAAGATTTGGAGGCAATAAAGGCAAACAAAATACTACTGCTACTATCATTCAATAGGATCTTGGATCTAATTCTGGAGATGAGACAAAGATCATTCCTGCCAAGATCCAAGGTAAAGGGAAAGGTATAATTCTCTCTTCTGATGCAAGTATTTCTAATGCAAGTACAAGTAATGCAAGTAAAGTATCCACTCCTAAATTTGATAAACAATAGAATGAATTGTTTCACATTCATGTGGTAACTAAACACATAAAGATTGATACAGTATTTGATTCGGGCTCTCAAGTCAACTTGATTTCTAAAGAGGTTGTTAAGAAATTGAATCTAACTACTACTCCTCACTCTAAGCCCTATCCACTTGGATGGGTATGTAATGATGCACAGTTGTAGGTGAAAAAATAGTGCAAATTACATTTTTCCATCACTGCTAATTTCATTGATGAAGTAGAAGTAGATGTTGTATCTCTGGATATTTGTGGGCTTGTATTAGGGAGTCCTTATCTATATGATAGAAAGGCAATATTTTATAGGGGGAGAACAAGTATCATCTTTTTAAAGATGGGGTAGAATACATTGTACATGCACACAAGGTCAAGACTAATCTCACATTAGTTAATGTTGGTCAAATGAAAAGGTTAGTCAACTCTAGTAAGAACTTTGTGTTAATGCTTGTAAAATCCAAAGAGGAAGACAACTATGAGGCGTTTAAGGGGTATGACCCAAAACATAGGGTTGAAATGGTCAAAATTATTTCCGCTTACGATGACTTGTTTCAGGAACCAAAGGGGTTGCCACCCAAGAGGGAAATGCAACATGAAATCCAGCTGCAGCAGGATGTGCCATTGCCTAATATAAGCTTACACCATTTGTCCATTATGCAGAATGAGGAAATCAAGAAATAGGTTCAGGAGTTAGTGGAGAAATGAGTTATCCATTCTAGTACATCTCCTTGTGGTTCTCCAATTGTGTTGGTTCCAAAGAAAGATGGATCTTGCAGAATGTGCATTGACTACCGTGCCCTAAACAAGATAACGGTAAAAAATAGGTACCCTCTTCTGAGAATTGATAATTTACTTGATCAGTTGAAACATGCAGTTTATTTCACTAAATTAGATTTGAAAAGTGGTTATTATCAAATTAGAATTGCAGAAGATGACATTTGGAAAACTGTTTCAAGACAAAACAGGGACTTTATGAATGGTTGGTTATTCCTTTCAGGCTTTGTAATGCACCCGCCACGTTCATGCGAGTCATGAACAATGTCTTTCATCCTTTCATTGATGATTTTTTCATTGTCTATCTATATGATATTCTTATATTTAGCAAGTCTTGGGATGATCATGTAAGTCATATTAAGAAATTTTTTGATGTTTTGAGAAAAGAAAAACTCTACGTAAAGATGTCTAAGTGTGAATTTACAAAGACATCTCTAATGTACTTAGCTATGTCGTAGGGAATGGTCAATTGAAAGTAGACCCCGTGAAGGTTGAAGCTATTGTAAACTGGCCTAAGCCAAGTACTATAACAAAAGTCAGAAGTGTCTTAGGTGCAGTCCAGTACTAGATAAAGTTCATTGCAAACTTCTCCTACATTGCATCATCATTGTATGCATTGACAAGTACAAAGATAAATTTTCAGTGGAGAGGTCCACAACAGAAGGCCTTCAACACTTTGAAGGAAAAGTTAAGCATTGCACTAGTTTTGGCTTTACCAAATCTACATCAGCCAATTGAGATCGAGACTGATGCAAGCGAGTTTTCTATGGGAGCCATTCTTATGCAAGGAGGTAAACCAGTCTGCTACCACTCTGAAACCTTTTTAGGAGTAGTAAGTAACTATCCTACTTATGATAAGGAACTTTATGCATTAGTTTAGAGTGTTAAGAAATGGAAACATTACATAATGGGGAAAGAAACTGTAATCCACACTAATCACTAGCCACTACAATACTTGCAATCACAGTCTAAATTGCAGCAAAGTAGGCATTTTAGATGGATGGGATTTTTGCAACAGTTTCACTTAGTAATTAAGTACAAGAAAGGTACCCATAACAAAGTAGTAGATATGCTTTCTAGGCCTCCTGTTATGAATACTTTGATCATCCTTAAAGGTAGTTCCATGGTGCATGAAAGCTTTTAGGAACAATATGCTAATGATGAAAACCTTAAGGATATTTATTCAGCTTTAATTGCAGGCAAACAGATAGGAGAGAAAGATTACTATGTGCAAGATAAACTTTTGTATCATTTGGGCAAGTTATGTGTTCCAAAAGATGAACAAGCACATGTAATCTGTGAAGCTCACACTTATTTGATTGCAGGACATTTTGGGGTAAGTAAAATAGTTACTCAATTACAAAAATATTGTTATTGGCCTAAAATGCAGGAAACTATCGCCAAATACATTAAAGGTTGTATTATGTGTGCAACTAGTAATACAAGTAATAGAAAACTAGGGTTGTACACACCATTACCTATTCCATCTCGTCCATGGGAAAGTGTGTCTATGGATTTTGTTGGGGGTTTACCTATGTCTAGGAAGGGTCATGATTATCTTTATGTAGTAGTTGATCAGTTCAGCAAAATGTGTATCTTAATGCCATGTAAAAAGCAAGTCACTGCTGAACTGACAGCTCAAATGTACTTCCAATTTGTATGGGTTCATTTTGGGTTACCTACTTCTATTGTATCGGATCGAGATTCTCGATTCCTAGGGGAATTTTGGTCAACTTTGTGGGGACTTATGGACACCAGACTGAAGAAGAGTACAACCTTTCATCTGCAAACCGACGGACAGACAAAGGTAGTAAACGGGACAGTTGTGCATCTACTCAGAGGCTACTACAACAAGCATCCCAAATTGTGGGATGAGAGTCTTCATTATGTGCAACATGCTTACAACCATGCGGCACACTCTTCCACAAAGAGGTCTCCTTTTGAGACTTGTTTCGGTTATGTGCCCAAAACTCTGATGTATTTTGCTTTTGGGAAAAACGATGTTGAAGATGGACGCCATGATTCAAAGAAGGCTTTGAAGTTCATCCAGAAATTCCAAGCCATCCATCAGGCAGTAGAAGCACAGTTGGAAAAGAGTTAAGCCAAATACAAGGCTCGACATGATAAGCATTGTATTTTCATCATCATTGTCACATTTTACATATCAGCAAGGAAAATGCAAGGTGATGGAAGAGCTCGTTAACTAGTATGGTCCCTAGATCTTGAAAAGATCGAACTCAATGCCTTTTTCTCTCAATCTTCCTCCTATACATGCAAATCTATTCACCAATGTTGAGAACTCATAGCTAAAGGAAACTTTGATGATATTGGTCTTTTAGAGATCAACATTCAGGTTCCATCATTGATGATCTTTTCACCATATTACATGTCGAAGTCAAGCATGTCATCCTATCAATGTAATTAGATTTCCACAATCCATATGAATTTACATCTAAATGCTTCTAGATTTGATTGTGTGGAGTCTTTTTTCATCAACGTTTCGGATCACACTCAGTGAACCATCATCAGGAAAGAGAGTTGAAAAAGATGAGATGTAAGTTGCAAACCAATCCTTTATAAGAGAGAGGGGAAAGAGGAAAGATGAAGGGGTTAGGGTGAGGCACACAACACAAGGGAATTGCTAAAAAACCTAAAACAAAAAAGATCAAATAAGAGGAAACCAATCAAATACTAAGAAACATAGAGATAAGATGTAAGTCAAGAATATAAAAAACATGAGAAATTATATGAAACAACAAATTGTAGAATAGCAAAAGAGCAAATAAGAGGAAACCACTCAAATACTAAAAAATAAAAAATAAAGGATAAAAAAATAAAATAAAAATGAGATAGGATGCAAGCTAAGACTATATAAAAGCACAACCAAATAATATGAGACAACCAAAAGTAGAATAGCAAACCCAAAAACAAACTAAATATGTAAAAATAATTATATGATATGAACTTATAATATATCATATAATATTAGATTATGTATTAAATATTCTAGTTATATAAATATATAACATACAAAAATAAATAAATATAAAATAAAAACAAATTAAACAAAAAAATTGTATTTCAATAATATAATATTATATTATAAAACTTATTACAAGCAAAAAAAAGATAAATAATTATATTAAAAAACCACCATGTCAATATAAATTGTGGTTGAATATTTTATATATATATATATATGTAAATATATATAAATAAATATTGAATAAAACAAAAATGAAAAGAGAAAAACAAAGAAGAAACCCACCCAAAGACTAAAAGACATCACAATAACAAAATGACCTCAAAAATATAAAAACACTAACAATTTAAATGAACCCAAAAATAAAGAAAGGAAACAAGAAATAAAACCAAATTGAAAAGAAATCAATAAATATATATATATATATATATATATATAACAATAAGTAAAAATATAATAAACAATATAACTATATAATAAGAAGACAAACCTAAATATAAAAATAAGAAATAATAAATATATATATATATACAATAAGAAATAAAAACACTAACAATATAAATAAACAAATAAATAAAGCAAGGAGTCAAGAAATAAAAATTAAATTGAAAAATAGTAAAAAATTAAATATATAACTATATATTATATATATAACAAAATGTCATCCTAGACAGAAAATGGACTTCATGAAGGGGAGCAGTTGAGTACCTCAGAGTGGGACTGAAGGGGATGAATCCAAGTAAGGAAAAATGGATGGAGATTGATAAAGTGAGGGAACTTTACCCTCACTTACTTTCTAAGTAATCAAGCTTTCGGAGGTCCAAAAGCTCTCCAGTGGGGAGGACTGATCTGGAGGATCTTTGTTAAAAATTGAAGTTTCTCTTTTATCTTCAGAATCGGTATTATCAGCAAGAGGGTGAAATCTTGACTCCAACGCAACTCGAACGGAGTCAATCAGAGTCCCGAAGCTCAAAATATGTAAGGTCAAACCTATGGTTAACCCTCAGAAAATAGGCTAGAAAAAGGGCAAAAATCAAAGTTGTCAAAATCGGCCAAAGTCAACACCATTGTGTAGTGCTCATCATCATGATTTTGGCAAAGTTTGTTTCATGAAAAATGGAGTCTGTATGGCGAAGTTATGGAAGGTCAAAGTCGAGGTCAACTTGATGATGTCAGCACCCAGTCAGCACAATGGCCAATCAGCCCTTAACACTTGGTATCTCCTCAATCCTCCATTTGGAAAATATTTAAAATAATAATAATAATTCAAAATATATAAAAATCAAAATGGGATAAACCCCACCATAAGGGGGTGCCCACTTTATGTGGGAAGCCACCCACCACATGGGGGGCGACCCACATTATGTGGGAACACAACCCATGTTATGGGGGGCGACCCACATAAAGTGGGAGTGCCACCTAACATGGGGGTGGCCCACATTTTGTGGGGAGCCTCCCACATAAGGGGAATCTCTATTTTTAAGGAGTTTTAAACTATTTCTCCTAAAAATTAAGTACCAAAACCATATTTTCCCCCAAAAATAAATCAAGCAAGATTTATTTTGTAACTACAAAAGTCCAGAGAATAAAATTAAAGGGGTTGGAATTTTGTTACAGGGATATTACAAAATAGAGGAGGTTTTTTTGAAGATTTTATGTAAAAATGGAGAGATAAGGTAGATTTTGTAAATCATTTGGTTTTTAAACAAATTGAGTTATGGTTAGTTGGGAATTTTCCTATGTTTAGTAATTTTGTTGAGATTGGAATAGATAATCCGATTATCTCATTCTTCTTTTGAAGCAAGTTGTCATTATGCATTCCTAAAATCAGATCATCTAAATTCTAGGTGAACAATATTCAATTGGATTTTTCTAGACTCGAAAATACTAACAAAATTAATGTATCAAAGAAGAACGATGAATTGGTGTACGCATCATTGCAAAAGCATGATAGAGAGAAAAAAAGGTTGCAAACTCAAATTGGAAAGTTATAGGAATACCTAGAAAATGAGAAAGCACAGAGGAAAGTAGCAGATAACAAGAGAAATGAATTAGAAAAAATAATTAAAAAATCTGCCTCTATATCAACAAGCAAAGAGGATAAGCAAAATGAGACTGAAGTGAATGAACTGAAGCAAAGGCTAGATGAGAGCAACAAGAAATATAATGAGGAAAATTCCACTTCAAAAAAATTAAGACTAAGCATTGTGAATGGAAATGCACAGTGGGAACAAAAATTGGAGGAGAGAAAAAAGAAATGAAAGATTGGAGGTAGAGCTAATGGAAGCAAAAAATGAAATTAAGTCTTGTCAAAATAAGTTATTTTCAATTTGTAGAGAAACAATGAGGCACATGAAAAGATTTGGGATGAAATAATATTGAGGATTGATCATTTGTGTGACATGTTTCAATTGATTGATGCTCTCAAATAACATCATAAGAAGCTCAAAAAATATTTAGTGGACAACAAAAATGTGTTGGCATTAGAGAAATCAACAAATCAAATTCAACAAATAGTCTACAAAGTTAGTGACAATGTTTTGAAATCAAAAGGGATTACTAATCAGCTTGCTACATCAATGACATTGCTATCTATCATTGAAAAGTATTTGAGAATGTGTGAAACAAAGGAATATTTGCATTTGGTTGCAGACAAGATGAAGAACTTGGATGAAAAGGTAAGAAAATTCATAGAGGTTGGTTTTATAGAGGCTTTTGACACAAATGAGTGATTTGTTGGAAAGAATGATTTCAAAAAGAAGATGGAGTATGCAAGGAAGATTGATTAGGACCAATTTCCTCAGAACCCAGATGTGGTGAACTATTTGTATTCTATCAAACCATTGCTAACCCTGAATGCAAAATTGACTGAAGAATCCAAGACAAGTTCCAATTTGAATCATTAATTGTTAATAAATCTTCAAGTCAAATGGCATCAGTTAGAAAAAATGACAATTCCTATTAGATTTGGTTGTGAAACCACCCAAGATCAAAGTGATTGAAGGAAAGCAAGATAATAACTCAAAGATGAACAAAACTCAACACTCTCCTAGCATTGAACTAGACTCACAATTTGAGCTAGTGTTCTCATTAGCATGGGGAGAGGTGAGGGCTTGTTTATATAGAAAAATAGAGGCAAATAAAACCAAGAGGAATAATAACTCCCCTTAACCTATAATAGGTGGGAGGTTTTACCTACTTGGTAAATGTCAAATACATGGTTATGCCAACTCAGGTAAAGACATAAAATGGTTATGGGGAGGTGGCAAATAAGTCCAAAAGAGGGTGTGACATTCAACTACCCAAATGTGGGTGTGAATGACACATGCAATTGTAGGATTATGCCACATGTCCTCCTCCTAACCATTATAATATAACCTAAGCAAGCTTAATAATGTGTGTAGGAAAAATAAATATTCCCTAACATAAGGAAAATAAAAAACCTACACCAACACCCCCCCTTAAGCATAGCTTAGTAGGGTAAGAAGACACAAAGATGCAAATATGGGTCTCGGCTACTAGGCCATGTTAGGTACCTATGTACAAAATACTCTCACAAATGAAGTAAAGGAGAAAACCTAGTGGGACAAAACTCCTCCCCAAAGAGAGAAAAGAAAACAAGTTTCCCAACACAAGAAGAATCCCATGCAAGGAAGAAGTCTCCTCCAAGATAGAAAGGATAGGAAAGACCATGTAGCCTTCCCCAAAGTAGTCAACTGTGCCAATGGTTGAAGCTCGAAACTAAATGTAGAACATGGTCCACGATTGTTGAACATTGTTCTTCCCCTTAGGAAGAAACAAAACCAAAGGTGAATGAAGAATGTCTTCCCATTCCTGAAATGAATATGAGGGAAGAAGACTTAAAATGTATGAAGCCTCTGAAAACTGCCCATCTGTCTCTGTGTTGATGTTGAAAGCTGCTACCACCAAATTAGGTGTTATAGGCCACACTGATGAAGATGAAAATCCAAAACCTAGCAGAGATGTGTGTAGAAAAAAATCCAAAGACTCAACTACCTCCTCTGAAGACAAAGATGCCTCCTCCAAATGCTGCTCAAAAGTATCCACACTCATGTCAAACTATGATGAATGATCATGTGGAGAATGAACAAGAGGATTCAAATGTTACTCCATAACAACTAAAGAAGAATCAACTTCATCAAAGAGAAGATGGATGTCATGAATAGTGTCTCCCAAGTCTGAAATATGAGACTCTATGAACAAACCTGCAATGTATGGCAAGTAGTCATCCCAAGCAACTATATCTGGAAGACAATGTCGATCCTGTTGCACTAAATCACAAGTAGCCATGAAAGTAACACAAGTATCCTTAGAAGCAACAGTAGATAGAGGAGAAGGAATGCAAGGCTCAATAACTGGATCTGATGTGAGAATACCAAGATTCAAATAGCCAAAATTCTCCTCAAAATCAAATGTCACACAAGGAGTGTGATCAACAGCCAAAGGATCAAAACCATCATCAGGTGCAAAGTCTGAAAAGGTATACAACCGAGATTCATGATCAACTATCCCAGTAGCAATTATCTCTCTGCTCTCCAAATCTCTGATGATAACTGAATCAGGTGTGAATTCCACAGTCTTCCCTGCTCCACCATGAGTGATCTGATAGATGGAAAGAAGATTGTTTGTCAAGTGAGGTACACACAAAACATCATTGAAGGTGTCCATCCCCAATATCAACAAAACCCTTCCCAATTACACTCATGTAAGTGTTGTTGCCCATCAAAATAGGTGGCATAACACAAGGCTCAAAAGAAGAGAACATAGACTGTGAAGAAGCCATATGATGAGAAGCTCCAGAATCTAGGAGCCATTTCCCTGATTCATGACTTGTAGAAGCACAAAGAGCTTTACCTTTATTTTTCTTAGACTCAAAAGCAAATCCTGCATGACCTTTATCCTTACTAGATCCTGACTATTTGGAATGTGAAGAAGAAGAAGTAGACTCAGACATTCTAGAAGGTAGATCAATGTTGTTCTTCTTAAGAAGATGTTTCAGCTCATCAATATCCTTCTTATAACAAGAATGTTCTTCATGTCCAGTCCTCTTGCAATATGAACAAGTAGACTTCTCCTTCTTAGATGATTCCTCCCTGGAAGAGGATTTGTGTTGTGCTTGATCTGTGTGTGGATTTTTCTTAGATTTCTTTTGTTTCTTGTCAGATTGTCCTGACTCTTTCTGTCCCTTAGGCTGACTAGCCAACAAGGCTTGAGTTTGTGATGGCTTTATGAGACCCATAGAAAGAAGCTTTTGTTGTTCATGCATTAACATCTCAGAAAAAGATGCAAATGAAGGCATAGTATATGCAGATCCCATAGTCAGTCTATGAGTATGAAAGCTAGAAACAAAAGCTGCAAATTCAGGACCAAGTTTATTCAGTGTAT
Source organism: Sequoia sempervirens (assembly GCA_007258455.2). Taxonomy (NCBI): domain Eukaryota; kingdom Viridiplantae; phylum Streptophyta; class Pinopsida; order Cupressales; family Cupressaceae; genus Sequoia; species Sequoia sempervirens. The sequence goes on along the minus strand of VDFB02121055.1, from coordinate 33,286 downwards.
TATAGATTAACTGAATGTCCTTTTTATCAATACCACAAGCTTTACATTGTGCTCTCAGATCATTGACCTTAGTAATATAATCCTTGGATGTTGCCAAAGTTCTTTGGATCAAGGCTCATCAATTCATTTTCAATCTGATAACCTTTGACTTCATCTGTTGTACCATACAAAGATTTTAACTTTTCCCAAGCATCATGTGAATTTGTACAAGATTCAATCTGAAACATAAGATCAAGGGAAACAAAGCTACGAAGACATCCAAGAGCTTTTGTATGTTCAAGCATCCATTTTATCTTTTCCTTATCATCTTTAGGTTCAGCTACCTTGTTTTCAACATATGGAGTATACCCAAGTTGCATTAAGGCATTCCATGCATGTTGATGCCATGTTGCATAATTATAAGGTGTTAGAAAATGAACCTTAGAATGATCCATGTGTGAAGGAAAAGAAGAGCACAAGTGAATAGATCAAAAAAACACACACACAAAGAGAGAGCCCCCCTTTTTCACTCAATTAAGAACCCCCCCAACAAAAAAAAGATTTGGCACTTTATAAATCAGTGCATTTACAATACTGGAGTTATTTTCCAGAGTTTTACAAATGTCTAAAATAGACCCAAATACTGAAAGTACAATCAAATCTTAGAATGAGAACCTCAAAATAGCACCAATGTGTAGTGCTCAGAAAAATATTCACTTTTAAAAAAAGAATCACTTCAATACGAGATCGTATGTGAAAGTTACATTCATTTGAAGTTCAAAAAATGATGACTATGCTTTAGATCTGATGAAAAAACTAAATTTCTGGAAAATTGGAATCACTTGAGAAAAAATAAATCACACCACTATAAAGAGCGCAAAATTTTACCCAAATCAAAAAAAGATTGCGCTGAAAAACGCCTCTGTATGATTGAGAACGAGCCCTTCGAAGTTGAAGTGCAAAAGTGAAAAGTTCAAAGTTCAATGGTGAAGGGTCCAAAATTTGACAAATCAACACCTCCGCCAAATTTAACTGAACCTCTACTAAATCTGAAGGTACTACCAAAAATGGTTGTACTGCCACTAAATTTGGAAAACTGCCAAAACTAGAGAATTGCCATATAAAAACAGAACTCCTCCATTTTGGCGGAATTGCCAAGATCTCTACTAAAGTAGGCAAACTCTGCTTAAAAACTAGCACAAAGGGTACAACACGAGTTTTGAAGGCAGATTTTAAAATTAATAAAAAAATTGAAAGTATTTAAAAAAAGCTTTAAGAAAAAGCTAAATATGGAAGTGGTGTACCTCAGCCTTAAAAGGCTTAATATTTAAAGCTAAAAAGCTATACCCAAATCTAAAGATTCATCAGTCTAATGAAGGCTTTCGTACAACACACATGTGGGGCCCAAAACCTGCGCACAAGTACTTGACAGTACAGCTTGCGCAGGTCCTTTGGGACCATTTTAATTTTTTTGAACTTTTTGCTTTTGCTTTCTGAATTTTTCAAAAAAAATCTTTGCTTTTTACAAATTTTTCAATTTAAAAAATTGATTTTTTCAAAATAATATTTGTTTTGATAATGCAGAAAATTATAATTGAAAAAAAAAATATTTTTTCGTACCGTACTTTACGTAGGTGGGGCCGTACAGTTCTATCTCAAAAAAATTTGCCTCAAAAATTAATTTCTCCATTTTTGACGATTTGGTAGTCAATCTTTAGGTTTTGATGCCTTCTGAACACAATGGTGGGGTCCGTTTGGGCTGAAAATACTCTGAAAGATCAACTACCTTCAAGAATCTCTCTAAAAACCTTTGTTTCAATCCTTCGTAGATCTCACACCCGATGCCCGATTTAGACGAAATAAAAGCCAGTTTTGACTTTTCTGGCTGCTCTGAACTCAATGGTGAGCTTAGAATGTCTTCAGGAAGCTCCTAAATACCTGCAAAAAAATGCAATAGAAAAGAACCCCCTAGAAACTGAGATCTCTATCAAGCGTTTCTACTTCTCCATGTCATCATCGGATGCAAGGGAAGAGCATACTTTGCTTTCAAGAATGGATTGAGATATCTGCTAACCCACAACTCACAACTAGCTCTGATACCATGTTAGATTTGGTTGTGAAACCACCCAAGATCAAAGTGATGGAAGGAAAGCAAGATAAGAACTCAAAGATGAACAAAACTCAACACTCTCCTAGCATTGAACTAGACTCACAATTTGAGCTAGTGTTCTTATTAGCATAGGGAGAGGTGAGAGCTTGTTTATATAGAAAAATAGAGGCAAATAAAACCAAGAGGAATAATAAATCCCCTTAACCCATAATAGGTGGGAGGTTTTACCTACTTGGTAAATGTCAAATACATGGTTATGCCAACTCAGGTAAAGACAGAAAATGCTTATGGGGAGGTGGCAAATAAGCCTAAAAGAGGGTGTGACATTCAACTACCCAAATGTGGGTGTGAATGACACATGTGATTGTAGGATTATGCCACATGTCCTCATCCTAACCATTATAATATAACCTAAGCAAGTTTAATAATGTGTGTAGGAAAAATAAATATTCCCTAACATAAGGAAAATAAAAAACCTACACCAACAATTCCACCACCTGAAGAGTGGACGCTGTTAGAAATGGTGATGTAGTGATTTGATTTTTGATAATATGAGTTTCCAAGTTCCAACTTAGCTCTGTGTAGAGTTGTCTTTGAGAAAGATTTTGCATTGCCAATTCCTCTATGTATTCCTTCATGTGATAATCAATAAAAAATCTCATATTCAGACTTCAATAATGTGTTGATATTCAATTATCTGTATTATTTATTTTATCATTTGAAGAAAATGTCTAGTAGTTGTTTCAACTACTAGATACACATTAAATGATTGTTGATGTTTATTGTTGTATATGATACTAATACTATTGTTAATATGTTATTAACCATTGAGTTGATTGATGAATTGTTGAGTACATGTTCAAGTTTTACTTTTAACACAATTAAAATATGAAGTATAAGGTGATTTTAATTTCAGGCATCCATAATCTTAGTGAAATTTCATTATAATTCACATATCAATACTCAATCTCCATGACTACTTATTAGATCCACAAAACATTTATATGAATTCAAGCTTTAATAAAGGTACTTTAACTGGTTCATTAAACCAGAGCCAAAATTAAAACATACATCAATGCATAATGACAAAGAAGATCAATGAAAGATTATTGATTATATTTCATTAATAATTCATGTAAAATGTTATAGTTGGAGAGACGATAAGACTCAAAATAAGGGAGCAAAACAAGCTTAGTCGCTAGTCCTCCAAGTTTTATAACCTTGTCGTGGAGTTCTAAATTTTTATAACTTCTCGATTCCCTGACTTGGTTCACTTTGTCAAGTTGCAAGTCTTTGTTGGTCATCTTTGTAGTCGATGGAGGATGAGAGAGTTATTTCAATATAGAAATACTTAGACAATGGTGAAGTTCACACATATGTAATCTTTGAGTTATGGTATGTTGATTTATTCTATTTTTGTTGAGTAGTTTGCCAATGGATTATCTATTATTGGAATGATATATTTTTGGTTAGTTTCATTGATGTGGTTACTATCACTCAATGTCATAGTTTTGGTGCTTTTCCTAACCTTAGTCACTAGTCCTACGAGTTTTATAACCTTGTCGTGAAGCTCTAAATTTTTATAACTTCTCGATTCCCCAACTTGTTTCACTTTTTTGAGTTGCAAGTCTTTGTTGGTCATCTTTGTAGTCGGTGGGTTGGAGGTTCCAAAAACTTTGTAACTTCATACTTTGGTTGTAAGGTTCCAAGTTTCATCAACCAGATGACATTATGAACTTATCTTGGCTTTCAAAGGCATTGTCATCTAACATATCATTGAATGTAATGTATGGACTAACCTTGAGTTGTCTTTTTAGGAATTTCAAAAGCATGTTGGCTTAAATGTTATCTTTTTGAGGAATAAAATTGAATGTTTCATTTAATGCACATCCTATAAAAAGTAATGACATAAGTGTGTGGTACAAATTTTTACTTAGACATTTATCCTGCATTCTCATTCTTTGCCAATGCTAGTACTTCTCAAGTGAAAACATTTTATCTCCATGAATTTGCAGTCATGTAGAGTGGAATTCAAAATCATAGGTCTAGCATGAGGGACACTGAAATTGGGAATGTCAATTTGGAGGAGTTTTTCGTGTGCCTGGAGCAAAGGGAGAGAACAACACTGGAAGATAAATTTCTGCAGAGTGGTTTGGTGTATGTAGTAGGTTTTCTAGAGGCTGTACAAAGTGTCGACCTGGTGATTGCATGCACAAGGGAATACATTTCTGAGACTTGGGAAATTAGAGCGATGGACGGGTCAATCATTGCAAGAATTACTCCTAAAGTGATTTCCCACGCATTAGGCATTCTAGAGAGGGAAACTATAGAGGAAATTTCTATAGATATTAGTGATGATTTTTTCAGAATGAATGAGGAATGGTGCAAAAATTCTATTGTGAGGAATTGGTTGAAGTCGAGAAAAAGGGTAAGTCTTAAGTAGTTTCCCTCAAAGCTTAAAAGGGTTTATTTTAAGGATGAGATTTCTAATGTTATCACCTTGCTACATCATGTGGTTGGTAATGCATATTCAAACTCTTTTGAATTTTGGATGTGCCATTTTATTCTGTTGATTTGTAGTGAAAATAAATTCATTGATTAGGCTGAGATTATTAGTTATCATTTAAATGAGCAATTGATAAATTTTTGGAATATTGTTGCCTTCCACATGTGCTCATACTTGGTTTACATTCTAGTTATTCAAGAGGCTATCTAGGTAGGGTTGGAACTACAAAGGTCTCTGATGACGGACACACCTTTGTATAGAAATTTTCTATAGCTCACTAAGGAGGTTGGAATGAGGAATTTATGTCGCATCAATGGCACATTTTTAATGGAAATTGTGAGAAAATTGATGGAAAACCTGAGCTTCGGGTTTCACTTGAAGTGGTTGCTCTGGTATTGAGGTTTGGAAGTTTCTACATTCAGTTCAATAGATTACTTATCTCAGAATTGGAGGTTTTGATAAGGCTCCATTGAAATCGCCCCGTTACCCAAGTGATTTCCTAGTTTTTCTTGAAGTTTTCTGGTAGATGGTTGTTGTAAATGTTAAATATTCAAACATGGGAAAGAATGGGTATGCTTTTCCATTTTCCATGCCTTCATTTTCTTGCAAAAGTAATAATATTGCTAGGGGTGTGCAGAAAGCCCTGAATGAATTCAATTTTCAGTGTTTTCCCATGAGAACTAATTTTGATAGCAAGTGTTATGTTAAGCAAAATTTGTATGGAGCTGATAGCTATGAACATCACCCTAATATTGAAGATTTTTGGGAAGACTATGCAGATGAAGGCGGGGTGTATAAAAGAAATTTCATGAGATTGACCCTAAGGAAAATACAAGCTTTGGTATTTTTTTCAATATTCTAGAAGATACACAAGAAGACTTAGTGATCATTGATCCTGAATATCGGGCTCCTACTGGTAAGCCCTTGTATATAATTAATTGGTCAGAGGATGAAGTTTCAAACCTAATGGTCCTTCTATCCCTATTTTGAGAAGAATTTCAAACTAGTTGAATGGAAAATGGCACTGAGGTGTGGGTTCTCCCCATGAGCAAATATTTTTACAAAGAAAAGAGCAAGGGACTATACAGGCATCTGGCATAATTGTATTAGTTGGAAAGTAGTCAATTAGGCTGTCTGGCACTAGCTCACAGTCAGGAGGAGATGGAAAGAAGCCATAAGACACCGGGGCCAAGCTAAAATTAATTTGTGAACAAGATAGTGTACCCTCGATACCTAAGAAAAAGGCTAGTCAAGAAAAGTTAGTGCCTACAGACACTGAGGAAATTCTTCAACAAACAATTGATGATAATTCTTTTCCCACATTCTTTGAAGTTCCCCCTTATCCACCATAAGATACTTTTGTTTCTGTTCAATCAACTGAAAAAACTATTTATGTTCAATCAACTAAAAAAATTGTTTCTATTCCATCAACTAAAAAAAAGAAAATGTAAGTGTTGTAAGTAGAGACACTGGAATAGTGCCAATGACATCTTCCCCAACATGGTTAAAGAAAGCAATCAAGAAGAAAAGAAATAATATTCCCACAATGACAATTAAAGTAGATATAGTTTTCATGCTGCTACAGGATCACCAGAATCCCAAAAAGGCTAAGAAGATGTCACAAATTGTCACTGATTCCACTACTGGGCATCAACTATTGGAGTTTGTTGATCTAGTAAAGGACCTAAATGAAAATGAGTTAACAAAAGCTGACTACAAGGTTAGTCATGTTGATATGGGGCCATCTACTTTATAAGGTGATGTTTATCATGTCGATTACTCTATTAATGCATTGATCAAAAGAGAAAAAGAACTAAAAATGGAGAACCTTTAGTTACAATCTCATAATCTTTCTTTAAGAAATTATATTTCATCAATTGTGACTCTGACCACTGAGGAAACCTCAAGCTCAAATGTTCAAGGTATTGATTCTGACATTGTGCAACAGGTTAGGAAAAATTTGTGTTATGCTAAAGCTTCCAACAAATGGATAGAAGGGCTTTATCAGGATGGCCTTGTGCACATTACTAAATTTAGGCAATTCTTTGTTAATGTGTCTGATAAAAGAAAGGAACTGGTTGGTGAGCTCTAGCAGATCAAGAGAGAACATGGTAGCGCATTTTTTCTTTCAAAGGAAATTGAAGAATTAGTCTCCATGGAGCACTCTTTGTTAATAAGAGAAAAATTGGTGGATGACCCTAAAGAAATTGATTCTACTTGGTATGATTCATTGGATTGGAAATTGATAGTATATGAAGATTAGATAAAGGAAATCAATAAAGTGTTAAAAAAATACTTTGACATATTGTTGTAGATCAAGGACAACTTTAATGATCTTGAAGTGGAGCTCATGGGTTCAATGAAAATGTACTAGATCTTGCAGACATATTGAAATAATTTAAAGAGGTGTATCATAGAGAATTAGCTGATCCTAAGATAGCCACTGCAAACTGGACTTCAAAAAATTGAGTAAGTTACAAACCTATATGAGTGCATATAAGTCAAAAAGTGAGAACATCTATAAAATGCTAGCTGAGTCAGATCTTGCACTTTCAAGATGGAGGACAAGGTTGCAAATCACCATGACTCCAAGAAGCAAAAACATCACCACAATTGTCACCAAGTACTGGGAATACAGGAAAAGAGTAAAGGCATAGGAGGCATTACTGAAGGAGCAGGAGGTGGAAATAATTGAAAGTGAAGGAGTCAGTGTTGGGATTGGGACTGTTGTTTAGTTTTTAGTTTTTATGTTATTTTCTTTAATTTGGATATAGTCTTGATGCTTCAAATACTTTTTATTTTAATTTCTAAAATGGTTGTCTTCAAGAAACCGTTATCAAGACAAAAAAACTTTGCTATTTTTACTATTTTTTTGTTATTTTAATATATAAAGTCAATGGTGAAGTTCATGCATACGTAATCTTTAAGTTATGGTGTGTGGATTTATTGTGCTTTTGTTGAGTAGTTTTCCAGTGGATTGTCTATTATTGGAATGATAGATTTTTGGTTAGTTTCATTGTTGTGGAATGTTTATCTATGAATAAAGATTTTATGGTGATGGATGCATAAGGATTTCTCAATATAATTTACATGATTTGGTAGTTTAAAATTTTATTGTTTAAGTTGTGTTGATTCCTTTATAAGTTATTTATGTTGAATTGTTAGCTTTTGTTAGCTTATAAGTTATGGATGTTGAATTGTTAGCTTCTACTCAAGGAATGGAGTAATATTCCTTTCAGTTATTTATCAAAGATTGTGTGAATGGAAATGCAATAGGAATTTATAAATTATAGTGTGATAAGTGTTGTTCTTTAAAAATGATGCAGAATCACATATCAAATTCAATACCATGGAATACAATATAAAATATAAAGTATAACAATTTCATGGAATACAATATAAAATATCATCAACTGTAGTTTGGAATATGATTCATGAAGTGCAGTATAAATACCAAAAAGCTACTAATTCTCTTCTATTTCCCAAATGGAGTCAAGGTCCTCAAACTGAAGTTCATCTTGAGATAAAGTAAAAGAGTCATCTTGAATTTGATTCTAAGTCTACTCTTCATTTTAGTTGGCTTGTGTCTCAAACTCAACATTCATTGTGTGATTTGTGTCAATGTCACCTATCCTAGTCCCACTGCCATTGCCACTACCACCAGTAACAACGTTTGGAATTGGAGTGTTGCACAACCCAATCCTTCTTCTTTCACATGTGGACCTCTAGATTGTGAGTGCCCTTTCAAAAGGAAAATTAAAGACATTATATGCAGTTCCTTTCAACCTCAAGAAATTTTCCAAATTCTTGTCTAGTCTATTTCTTAACTTTGATTTCAAAAAACCCAATGTACTGAAAACTCTTTCATCCTCCACCGACCCCAATATCATTGTTTGACATAAATCAGCAAGTTTGAAATATTCTAATATCGAATCACGCAACATTTCGCTTTGACCTATGTTTTTCCAAACCTTTTTGATTGATCTTGGTTCAAAGGCCTTCTTTGTGCCCAAGGATTTATACTAGAACCTCATAGTTGCTGCAAAACTCCTAGATTGTTTTCTAAGCTTAGCTTGATTTAAAACTCCTTCTATTTTCTGCTCATTGTATGTTACACTTTTCAAAAATTGTTCGATCAAGATTTTTACTTGATGATGAAAATATTTTGGATTATCTCGATTTGCCAAAAATTGAGGATACATAATACCCATGGCTTCAAGTATTTCATGTTGAGGGAATCTTTCACGAATCTCTAAGGAAAGGTATTTTGCAATTTCCTTCAAATTATCACTAATAGATTTAACAATGTCGTTAAAATCTTCCTCATTAGATTGCCTGGCTGTCTTACAATGGTACATTGCTATCTCATATCCATGTACATAGATACATAAGTTCCTGCTTGCATTAAACTATAAATAATTATTAGGATTATTCAAATTAGTAATTTTCTGCCACATGAAATAATTTGGGCCTTCTTGTGTTAGATCTAGATATAGATGATCAAGGGGCAAGCATGTATGTTTACGTAGATTGGAATATTCATTAATATACATAGTTTTTTCTTGGGCTTTCTTCACAAGATTGTTCATCACATAAAACATGGGGAGAAGACTAGCCAAAGTCAAGACTGTCTCTATATCACTTAACCTATGTAAGAGGTCAAGAGCTTTGTCTACTGTGTCACGATGCTTGTACATCACTCCAATCAAGGATTGATATTCTAAAAGAACTCGTTGTGCTAGTCCATGCAGGGAGATCCATTTGGTATCAACATCCTTGAGAAGCTTGTTTCCTAGTGTTATTCCCTCAACAAAATTTTAAAATTATGTGAAATGTTTGGGACTTTGGTGGAAGTATGCGTGGATCTTGCAGTCTAGATTTTCAACTTTTGATACTGTAGAATTTAACTTGCTTACAATTTTGAATGCTAACTTCATTTTGTGGGCCATGCAGTGAAAGCCAAGCATGTATGGTGCACGAGTAGTTTGTAACTTGGTGCAAACACTGGTCCTTTGACCTTGCATCACTGTAGCTCCATTAGCTCCTACACATGCCAACTTTTTGGAAATTTTCAACTCATCCATGCCTCTAGTTTCATTCAAAGATTTCTTGACTAGTTCATATAGATTTTTTGATGTTGAACTGTCATTCATTTTATGAACACAAAGAAGAGGATCTTGAAAAACATGTCATTTTATAGCATACAAATGCATACAAACCCAAGAAGTATTGTCTACCATAGTAACTTCATCTAAAGATAATACAATGAAATTTGAATCTTTTACTTTCTCCTTTAAATCTTCTTGTTCAACTATAGCAAGATAATTTTTCCATTCCCATCCAGTGTTTACTAACCAATGTGAGAATGGATAGTGAGGAACTTGGTGCCCAAATAAGATAATAAACCAGAATATTTTGGGTAGTCTATCATAGGATGCCTTCTAGACAAAATATGAAAAACAACACTCATTTGAACAATTTTTTACATATTTTATGCTTCCATTGTTTTTCCAAATCAAGCCTCAAGTGTACCTTTACATGCAATAAGCTTTCAAATTCTTTGGTCATGATCTTCATAATCCACGACATACCTAACATGAAAACATTCTTCCTTTGATTTCCATCGTACAACTGATTGTTCTTTTCTATCTATATATTTTTTTAAAACTTTACCGATATGCTTTTTTATACTGTCAATCTTTAGTTGCAACATCTTGTCTCTTTTGCATTTCAAACTTCACATTGTATATTTGGCCAATGTTGCATTTTGAACAATATCATTTGTTTTCCCAATCCCCACTAGTGTAATGAATAGGTACTTTGACAACCAACCAAGTTGAAAATTCCTTGTCATTTCCCACTCACACCCCATTTTTATTTGCTTCTTCTTTTCTTGCTACCAACATCATCCTCATCCAAGTCAATTATCTCATTGTGGCTAACCAAGGTATCCCTTGGAACATCTTCTGTGGTATTTCCATCCTCATTTGATACATTTTGGTTTAACTCAATGACAATCTCAACTTGACCTTCCAGGGGTGGTGAGGTATTTTGAATGCCTTCTTCATTAATATTTGGTGGAAGGGTTGATGATGTAGCTCCATCTTGATTTGATGGATCAAAAGATTTGGCAATTCCAAAGTAAGATTGTATGGTACCTTTATTTCTAAGTTTTGGGAATTTTGATGGCCTCCCAGTCTCTTCACCACCCTGAGGAGTAGCAGGAGCCTCACCCTTGCCGCTTGACATATTGATCTCTCACTTCAAATAAAAACTAAAAAAAAGTGTCTTCTTGTTTAGGGAAAGAGAATATAGATCCCATTCCCTACTCAATATCATCTTTAACTTTAAGAGTGAAGCAAGAATGGAAAAGAAATAAATAAAACTTATTATTGTAACTAATAACACTATGAAGAAATGATCACTCACCTTTAAGTCTATGTTTTTAGCTTTCACTAACTTCTGAATCGAGAAGTAGAAGCTCAGAACTGAACAAAATGTGTAAGAATAAATGACAGTTTTGATTGTATTTATATCAATCCATATATGGTGAATTTTGTGGGATTTTTAAATGGTATATTAAAAATTTGGCAAATCCTACATGCTTATAAAATGATACGTTATAATTTTTAGGGCGAAATGTGTCCTCAAATGTAATTAGTTTTAAATGTTATTGGTGAAATAGGTCCTCATAAGCAACTATTTATAACTTTCAATTGGTGAAATGGGTCTTCACAAGCAACTATTTGTAAATTTTAATTGGCAAAATGGGTCTTGATACAATGTTGTTTTAATAGTATTGGTGAATATGTAGGTGTTTTATTGCATGCTTCTAGGATTCCAAGTGAAAAAAATAGTCAGTCCATTTGAAACACGTAGTTTGTTATGGTGAATTAGTTGCTTAAATATGCCTCATAAAAAAAACTCATTGGTTCAAATGGACATGCATTGGACCTATAGTTTGTAAAATCTGAGTGATTTGGACACCCTATTGATTTGCACAAATTCGCCGATTTTGACTTGGCCAATTTCTAGAATTCACCAATTGGTGAAGATTCACCACTAAAGTTTTCCCTGATGCATATATATATACACATACATATATATACACACATATATATACATACGTATATATACACATAGATATCTATACATACATACATATATACACACACATATATATAGACTCAAAACTCAATACTGTAATCCATTAATGGAAGCTACACTTGAATATATTCACAATAAATGAAAATCATATCTAAATAAATGTAAAATGTTGACATACACAGAAGATCCTTTTCCTTGGCAGCCCTAAAACTTAACAACATAATCCATTAATGACGGTTGCACTTGAATCTATTTACAATAAGTGTAAACTAAATCCACACAAAAGAAAAATGTGGTTATACACACAAGCCAAATGAGCTCAAATCAATACAAATCAATCATTATTTTTCCCTTGTTCCTCCCAACAATAAATTGCAATTGGGAAAATACAAAAACAGGGACAAAATGTCAACTGCCAATGGAAAAATTGCAAAATAATAGCACAATATTCATTTTAACAGTTTGAAACACACATCTTCAACATAAGACTTATTTTTTCAACATATCTATGATGCACATGCATAAAAACATCCATAATACATCAGATATATCTTGAATAGATAGACATCTTTCAATGTTTATCACTATTTCATGAACACACAATTAATTTGGATTGTTAAAATAGAAAACCACAACCAAATTATCAAAAGACAATTAGGAAATTGTAAGAATACAACTCAAAATCCATATCAATAATGAAGATACTACAACAACATACCATTTGTAATTGGAAAAATTCAAAATAGTAACAAAATATCAATTTTGAATGAAAAAATTGCAAAAAATAGCACAAACTTCATTTCAACAGTTCCAAACAAGATATACATGATGCACATGCATTAAAACATCCAGAGTACATTATACATGTCTTGAATAGATAGAAATCCTTCAATATCTATCACTATTTCATGAACACATAATTAGTTTAGATTGCAAAAATACAAAACCACAACCAAAATATTAGAAGTCGATGATGAAATTGCAAACAATAGAGATTAACCCATAAAAGCACTCATCAATAAGGAACAACAAAGATTAAACCATTGCATAAATGTTAAAAATTGTGAAATCACAATGTAAAAGATATACTTGAATTTACAAATGCCTACTTTTCCGCTTACAATACCATAGATATAAACCCTCTCAACACACATAGATTTCACCCTCATCAAACAATCTAAGCAAATAAAGAAATTGCTCAACAGACTTCAAACTTTACATGTTACAAGCCATTAATGACACCTACACTTCAGTCTATTCATAGTAAATGAAAATGTGTTAATAATAAATGCACAATGTCCTCGCTCAAACGCCATGCATCAACAAAAACATTGGCCCAAAGACATAACTATATCAAAGAACATTATAAAGTCATGAAATATTTTCGATAGCAACAAAATACTAGAAAAAATTGTTAAACTAATTTGAAAAATTAAATTGATTAAAAAAAACACAAAACCCCGAGGAAACTCGCGACAACCAATATAACAAAATTGTAAAGAAAAGCCAAAAATTTACTATCAATAAAATAATCATGGAAACATTATCAGGTTAGAAATAAATATTGTTTGCATGATCCTCGAGGAAGCAACTAATACAAATGAGCACAATGATCTATATATACTTATACATATATATACATACATATATACACATAAATATATGTATCTATATATACTTATATATGTATATATACATTCATATATATATATACGTATACACACATATATATATGTATACATGCATATATGTGTATGTATACAAGTATATATATATACATTTATACATACATATATAGCTACATAAATAGATACATATATACCTAGCATATTACCCAATGTAGACATGGACCTCTAATTTTGTTTCAATAGACTGAAGTGCACTTGGAATCCATGCATGATAGAGGAAACATTAACTTCATTGTTAATGGTGGATAACACAAAAGTCGACATTAATGAATTATGATGTTAAGTCTTTAACTGAACAACAAAAAATAACCCATAAAAGCACTCAATGATAGGGAACAATAGATACATAAGCTTAAACAACTCTCCTTTTTTGGTTCAAACACAATAGCTGTATACCCTGTCAAGAGACAAATATCTTACCCTAATTCAATGTTCTAAGAAAGTCAATAAACACACAGACAAAAGATTGGTTGCATTGTTAATGATGGTCAACAAAGAACCCATCATTTATGAAAACTATTTAACTGTTCACAAAATATGAAATGATAGTGTAAAACATATACAAACTTCCAAACACATCCTTTTTTGACACATTGTTTCATGAGGGTCAAATCTGCATCTCTGGATAGCCTTAAAACTTGACACCACAATCAATTAATCACTAAAAATTAGGGAGTAACAAATGCTAAATGTCCTTGCTAAAAGAACACTCATCGACAAAAACACTCTGTGCAAAGGCATGACTTTATCAAAGAACATTACAAAGCCATGAAATATTTCCAATACGAACAAAACATTTCCAATTGACAAAATGATTTTATAGCAAGACATTTTGCACCTATTTAGACCTAATTTTCATTTCCATTTAATAAATTGAAGTGCAACCAGCATACATGCATGCAGACAAAATATTAGTTTCATTCTTAATCGTGGCCAACAAAGAACTCAACATTAATGAATTATGGTGTTAAGTCTTTAACTCCACAAGAGAGACTAACCCATATTTAAGCACTCAAAGGTAAACAACAGTAGAAATCAACCCATAATTAATGTAGATAACAACAAACAATAGACATTAACCCATAAAATGCACAGATGTAAAAGACTATAAATCAACACTATAAAAGATACAGTTTGCACTTATTTAGAGCTATTTTTCATTTCCATTTAATACATTGTAATGTAGGTGGCATGCATGCATGCAAAAAAAATATTAGTTCCATTCTTAATCATGGCCAACAAAGAAGTCGACATTAATGAATTATGGTGTTAAGTCTTTAACTCGACAAGATAGAATAACCCATAAAAAGAACTGAAAGATAGGTAGGAATAGACACTAACCCATAAAATGCAAAGAAGAACAAACACCAATCATTAATGCATAAAATGTAAAGATGTAAAAAACTATAAAATGACACTATAAAAGATATAGGAACTTACAAATGCCTCGTTTTCCACTTCCAATATAATAGACATAAACCCTCTCACCATACACAGATTTCACCCTCATCAAACAATCAAAGCAAATAAATAAATAACACAAATAATCCTTTGCTCAAAAGGCTTAAAACTTCACACCACAACCCATTAATGGAGTATGCACTTTAGTTATATCAAAACATTTTCCACTTATTTAGACCTACTGTTCATTTTCGTTTAATAGATTGTAGTTCAGTTCGCATGCATGCATCCAATGAAAAGATTAGTTCCATTCTTAACCGTCGCCAGTAGAGAAATCGACATTAATGAATTATGGTGTTAATTCTTTAACTCAACAACAAAGATTAACCCATAAAAGCACTCAAGCATAGGGAAGACCACACATTAACCCATAAAATGTAGAGAACAATAAATAATAGACATTAACCAATAAAATGTAGAGATGTAAAAAACTATAAATGACACTGTGAAAGAAACATCTCATTTTTTGCCTCCAATACCATAGACATAAACCCTCTTGAAAGACACTAATTTTACCCTCATCAAACAATCTAAGCAAATAAATAAACAACGCAAAAATGATAGTGTAAAAGATATATGAACTTAAAGATGCCTCCTTTTTTGCTTCCAATACGATAGATGTAAACCGTCTCAACAAACACAAAGTTCACCGTCATCAAACAATTTGAGCAAATGAATGAACAACGCAAATAATCCTTTGATCGATAGACTTAAAACTTCACACCATAAGCCATTAATGACGGTTGCACTTCAACCTATTCAAAATAAATGAAAATGCGCTAATAGTAAATGCACAGTGTCCTCACTAAAATGCCACTCATCAACAAAAACACTGTGCGCGGAGACACGACTATATCAAAGAACATTACAAATTCATGAAATATATCCGATAGCAACAAAACATTATGAATTCGTTAAAGTAATTTGAAAAATTAAATTTATTATAAAAACCAAAATCACGAGGAAATTCATGACAACCAATGACAAAATTGCAAAGAAAAGGAAAAAAATTCCTTTTAATAAAATAATCCCAAGAACATTAGTAGGCCCAAAATAAAATATTCCCTACACATTTTTTGAGGTCCCAAAAAATGTGCTCATAGGAAATGCACAATGTCCTTGCTCAAACGCCATGCATCAAGAGAAACACTGAGCCCGAAGACACGACTATATCAAAGAACATTACAAAGTCATGAAACATTTTCGATAGCAACAAAACATTAGGAATTCGTTAAACTATTTTGAAAAATTAAATCGATTAAAAAAAACACAAAACCACAAGGAAAATCATCACAACCAATGACAAAATTGCAAAGAAAAGGCCAAAATTGCCTTTTAATAAAATAATCCTGAAAACATTAGTAGGCCCAAAATAAAACATTGTCTGCATGACTCTCGACCAAGCAACTAATAAGCATGAGCGCAATGAAAACATTAGTCTCTTGCCTATAATGGCAGGGACTAAAAAACAAAAACCCTAGGAAAATTGCGACAACCAATGACAAAATTGCAAAAAAAAAGGCCAAAATTGTCTTTTAATAAAATAATCCTGTAAAATATTATCATGGACACTTCTTGAGGAAATGAATTGAAAATATGCCAATAGTAAATGCACAATGTCCTCGCTGAACGCGACATGTCAACAAAAACACGTATCGAAGTCATGATTATATATCAAAGAACATTACAAAGTCATGAAATATTTCCAATAGCAACAAAACGTTAGGGAATTCATTAAACTAATTTGAAAACTTTAATTGAATAAAAAAAATGCAAAACCACGAGGAAAATCGAGAAAACCAATAAATTGCAAAGAAAAGTCAAAAATTACCTTTTAATAAAATAATCCCGAAAACATTAACAGACCCGAAATAAAACATTGTCTGCACGACCCCTGAAGAAGCAACTAATAGACATGAGCGCGGCTGCCTATAAAGGAGACACTGACAAAAAATTACTTAGAAACTTTAAAATTTAACAATCATAAATGCTTTTAACATATTTTAGTTCCTGCCGTAGGCAGAAAACTTATGCATTCATTCAATACAATTTTTTTCTTTGACATTGACAGTTCCAGCAATGCAAATTTTGAATTTAAAAGTTGACCACCAATTCTATGAAGTCTACATTGAATTCTCTATTTTTCGAATAATAATAATATGCTTTATCTTTTTTTCTATTGGTTAGTTTTGTGCAACAGTTAGTGCAAAAATCAAAGAATTTTATTTTTCATGCATTATATTCTTTTGACTACAAAAGCACCTTTTTTATTATGGTTTCTATGACATACTGTTGACAGTAAATAAATTCTTCTCACTACAAAAGCACTATTTTTTAATTATGGTTTATGTTTCTTATGCTGTAATAAAGTTTGCAATACTGTTGACAGTAAATAATGCTAACATACTGTAGACATGGCTATTTCGTATGCTACTATTTTTTAATTATGGTTGTTGTTTCTTACGCTATAATAAAGCTGGCTATACTGTTGACAGACATATTGTAGACATGGCTATTTCGTATGCTATAATAAACCTGACATGGCTGCCAAAATCAAAGAATTTTATTTTTAATGCATTATATTTGTTATTAAATCAACGAAATGTTGTGTTGTAGGTTATACAAAATAAAGTTGACATGACTGTTTCGTATGCTATAATAAAGCTGCCATACTGGTGATAGTAAATACAAACATTAAAATGTTACTATTGACATTAAATATTATGGAGACAACTTCGAAATTGAATGTACACGCATTTATTTTAGCATTGATTGGGAGACAAACAGAGAGTAAGTGCATTAAAAATTTGCATCAGAAAAGACACAGAGGCCACCAAATCTTTGACTATGTATAAAAATCTACGAAAATCTTATATCATATTCATTGAATGATGGAATGAAATAAATGAATGTGAATGATGGAATGAAATAAATATTACAGCTTCTGTTAGAAAATAATTGAATTGAAGACTACAATTTGAAAAGGCTGGATGACATTGTTGAAACAATGAATGTGTCATTCTGAAAGCAGTGAAGAGCACTCTCAAAGCACTGAAGAGCACAGGAAAACATTCTGAAAGCACTGAAGAGCACTGAAGAACATTCTGAAAGCACTGGAGAGCACTGAAGAACATTCTCAAAGCACTGGAGAGCACTAATGAACATTCTGACAGTACCAGGTCTAATCTTCTTCATTCTGAAAGCTCTTAAAAGCATTGGTCCAATCTTGATGTGTTTTGCATCTGATTCCTTGTCTACAATTTTATGGTGTCTTCTTTCTTTAAGATCAAAACTGTTTGAACTGGAAAATAAAAGTTTAGATTTTGAAATGAATAAAAAAGCAAGGTGACATTTTCTTGTGGATTTTGCAATTTAAACATATATATATATATATTTGTAGAGGATTAGAAAGCAAATAAAAAAATAAAAATTTCAACAAACTGATATACAAACTGTAGCACATATCAAGTAAAGATGTATCAAATATTATTTTATTTGTCTTTCTATGTAACTTGTGCTAATTATCTTACTCGTGATAATTTATAGCTTCAGCAGTTGATAGGAGCTCTTATGCTTGAAAGCTGTCCAAACATAGCATAGTTGACATTTCCCAATTTACTTTTATCTACTGTTGCTGTTTTTAATGCAAATTTTTATAGATCTGAAAATATTTTTTTGCTTATTATTGGTTGATGAATCCTACTTAGAACTTGATGTGATCAAATTTTGCGTCTCTTGCACTTTATTTATATCTTGAAATTTTAATTTGATTACCTAGATTATGGCCATATCATCTCTTAGTGTTTTTTATGGAAGGTTAAAGGCCAATAAGACAAGTACATAGTGGCACGCCAGTTCCCACTGAGAGTATAATTCAATTTCAACCTATTTTAAGAGAGTTGTTGTGAGCAAACATCAGTTCCAGTTTTCTAGTTTGCTTGCTAATTGAACTTGGCCAAGTTGGACTTGAAGTCTGCACCATGTCTTATGAAATGGATGATGTCAAAAGTAAGTTTACTCGTCCTACTCTGTAACTTTTATGCACTATCTGGCTTCTGTTTCTTGGATTTGTTTATGAAGCCTTCTTAAGAAGTACTTTGCATTTCATCTTGGTTGTTCCTACTTGTTAATTTTTTTTTGACTGCAAATATTATATATCTTGGAGTAAATGAATGATGCAATGTTTTTAATGCCTATAAATGAAAAATAACAAATATATAATATAGAAGAACCTAGAGTACGTTAAGAAAAATATGAAAGAACTTGACTTAGAAGTGAAAATGATGCACTTGCACCATGACAAGATAAAAACCCCTATGCAACTTAACAGTTGGGGTAGAACCCTTAATAACCAAACAATAACTTTTGTGAGTCTTTCTTTAAAAATATGTGACAGGGATAGAGTTTAAACAACTTTTTGTTTTAATGGCCAACTAGAGTAATTGAGGTGCCACCTTTTGTTATGACTTGGGTAGACTAATGTATACTTGGTGCACCTCTTAAGTGATTTATCTCAACACCTTGAAATAGACAGAGTTTTGTTATGCCATGGCCAACTTTGTCATGTTTGACATAGATGTTCTATGATTTAGCCAACTTAAAATTGTGACTTAAGCCATTGTTTATGCTAGGTGGAAAAGCATAATGGTTGAGCCACATAAAAGTCATTCCCAGGAAAAAAAAAATATTAATGTTGCTATTTTCCCTTAAGGTAGAGCTTCAAATGACTTAAGCTAGGTGGAGGAACTCTTGACTTATGTCAATTTCATATTGCCGACAGAATTTCCCACACCTTTTGAAAGCTAGCAGAGTATTTAACTGGTCATGTTAGTTTTGAAACGCACCTAGATGAAACTTCATTATATTTGAACCAATCTTTGAGTTGGATGGAGTTTTTGAGTGGCTTAGCCACATGAAAAGTGCACCAGAGTTATACTTAAGCCGATTTTATTTACTAGGCAGAATTTCTGTTCACTTAAGCCAAAGTGGACCTTTAGCTCACTCACAACACCTTTGCCATTATGACTTGGGTAAAAAATGACCATCAATTGAACCAATTTCAAGACCTTAGGCATAAATAATGAATGGCCAAACCATTGGAAAACTGTGCCTTAAATAACTTAGCCATATTCATCTCTTTCCTTCTTTGCCACATCCATTGACAATCTCAAACCTCATCATTATTTCATTTCAACCTAGATCAACTTGTACAAGTCGTTAGTCAAAAAACAAGCACATGACACAATGATCTTAGAAATTGATAGGGAAGACCATAAATTGAATTGCGTTTGCACACATTGTTGACCAATCATAATGACAAATGGGAAAAAGTTAAGTATGAACACAAGTTTATAGGGGTGAAACAATTGCTCTTTTTGGGGGCCATCAAACATACTTGGGTCATGCGGAACTTCAAAATTTTTGGTTAAAACATTTTGATCAATGTCTTATTTGTGGGCAATAGATTCAAGCCTAACCTTACACCTAACCTACACAAGAAACCTAAAACAATACAATAAGCAAACAAATTATGTGAAAGGGAAGTAGAAGAACATTACAGCATCATGAATTACAACACAAAAAGGAGAAATACAACACAAATCATATGAGGAAAAATCCTGCAACCTTAAGCTTCGAAAAGTTTCAAGTACTGCCAATTGTACGGAAAAGGAAGATGAGTACCATCCAAATGAGCAAGACACCACATGTTGTCTTGTCAGAAGTATTGAGATTTGGAAGGGCCAAGTGACAAGGAATCGAACTTTCTATGTATCCCCTTGGATTCATGATGCTTGTCCCAAAGCAAGACTTGATCTCCAACACTGAAATCTCTCTATTGAGATTTCTTGTTAAAAACATTCTTGACACATCCTTGATGTTCTATGAATCTTGTCAATGTTTTCAGTTCTATCCTTCTCAAGCTTGAGGAGATGAAGTATGCACCTTTCAATTGGGGAATTGTAATGTCAACAACTCTAGGATTATGGGTAATATTGTCTTTGTCGCATACATGATGATGAAAGAGGAAGTACCAATTGCTCTCTTGGGCATAATTTGGTCAGCCCAAAGCACATTAAACAATTTTGTATGCCATGTTCTTTGATTTTCCTCCACCAATTTGTAGACAACTGTGACAATGTTTTAATTCAAAGATTCCACCTGTCCATTTCCTTCTGGATAATAATCTAATGAATAGGATACGAGAATGCTATATTTGTAGAAAAAGCTTAGATTCTCTTCAAATGAAAAACTTGAGGAATTGTCTATGACTATATTCCTTGGCATTCCAAATTGGGACACCATGAAATTGCAGACAAGGAATCAAGAAACTGGTTTCGCAGCTATCTTCAATTTTCCAACAAACTGTATGCATCTCTGAATTAGGTAGGCTAGTTGTAATGAGCATGCAATAATTTGAATGCTGTGATGTGGGAGGAGAACTGTTCACCACAAGCTTGATCATGAAAATATTTCAGCAGCTTTATTTGATATTCTTTATTCACACATCTCAGAAAAGCACTGTCAAAGCTCCACTTTGTTAGATGACTGTTGTTTTCAAATGTTAGAAATGAACTTTGTTAGATGGCTATTTTTTTTCAAATATTGAAAATGAACTTTGTTAGATGATTGATCATGCCAGGAGCTTGTGGATTATAGACAATAACTTTTGGATTGTACCCAAGAACTAGGGCCTCGTCAATCAAGTGTTGCTAATATCTTAATTGGTAAGACTTCATTCCTTTCTCTGTAATAATAGTTTAAGTTTGTATTCTGTTTTATTTTCTTTCATTTCTTATGTTAGATGTTTACCAATGTAAGAATTTTCATGCAATTTTGTAGGCTTACAAGTTTGGAGGAGCAGTTAAGATTCAGGGAGTTGAAGGCATACAAAGGCATACAATATACAGATTCTAAGTGTGTGCTCTTTCGATAAATAGGTCAGTGTCCACAGTTTCTATCGTTGCTTTTTTTCCTTTACAAAAGTATGCAACCGGTGATAGTTATCTTGCTTCTTTCCTTTACAAAAGTTTTCTTGTTTTGCAAAGATGCTTCGTCAAAAATTATTTTTAGTGACTTCCATTCTCTTCTTCATATACATAGCTTGATAACCAATTAAGCTGTAGTTTTTAGCTCAATTACTGAATGCTCAGAATTATTTTAACTGAGTTTAAACTTGAAAAGAGCAGAGGCCTAGAAAAGTGTAGTATAATTTAGTCAACATGTATCTGTAGTTTTAGTTTTCTCTTGATAATTTTGGGTGAGTTGTTTGAAATTTTAAGTTACGAGATATAAACTTGAAAAGGGCAGAGGCCTAGAAAAGTGCAGTATTTAGTCGACATGTATCACTAGTTTTAGTTTTCTATTGCTAATTTTGGGAGAGTTGTTTGAAATTTTACCTTACAATATATACTATAGGTCATAGAAACTTATTTCTATGCAAGGCTCTATTTTTTATTAGACATTGTGTCACAGTTATTAGCCTTTAGATGGAGTGCCATGCAAAATTTTATTTCACAAGGAATTAATAATTGAGCAAATATAAAGAGCAGAGGCCTAGAAAAGTGGAGTATTTTACTTTATATATATCACTATATATAAAATAAAATTATAATGAATACCTTAGTGTAAGTAAAATTATTATAAATCAAATATATATATCATTATAATTCTATATAA
The DNA here is from genome assembly GCA_007258455.2 of Sequoia sempervirens. NCBI lineage: Eukaryota > Viridiplantae > Streptophyta > Pinopsida > Cupressales > Cupressaceae > Sequoia > Sequoia sempervirens. The sequence continues at coordinate 10,758 of VDFB02121055.1, read as the reverse complement.
ATTTTGACAGTCTAACCAAAATCTCTCATTTCATCTGATACAATTTTCTAAAAATTTTGATTGTATTTTATGGAAAAATCTCTAAATACGATTTTAGAGCCATCAAATGTATGCCTTGAATCCAATTAACTATTGGAATAAAACACAGTAAGCCAGAACAAAAATCAGGAGTGCTAAAAGGAAACTCCGTCTAATAATCAAATTAATAAATGAAAAAACAATGCAGAAAAACACTTAGGAAGGAATAGAGAAAAAATAAGAGGATAGACCCAAACTTAGGAAGCAATAGAAAAAAAATAAGAGGAAGCAATCAGAGGATACAAAAGTTCCTTGTCAAAGCTAAGAGCCAATAGAAAGGAGCTCACCAAGACAAAGCTCTATTTTGTGTCAGAGTCTAAAAAATTAAGACATGGACAGATAGTTAAAACTGATGATAGAGTATAGCCTAAAATGCTAAAACATAAACAAAAACAAATAAGAACAGGCAACACAATATACTGGAGAAAGGAACATATGCATTGAGTGAATATATTGGATAAAAATTACCTGAATATCGGCACTCTACAGATGACTTGTGTATGCACCAGTTCCATGAATAATGTAAGCATCGTATCAATATAACACAAAATAGAGCATCAAAAAAACTTGGTTCCTATAGATTTATTTGCACTTTATAGTACCGGCAACTCTTCAATAAGCTGCCAGTAAAGTAAATTACTAAATCACACAAGAGTCAAATGAAATAGAGTAGAATACCCAGGGGACCAATAATATTGCCAACAACAAAGCTAACATTGTACCATTGTAGCTATATTTGTAGAAAAAAGAATGTAGCATGATAAGTGAAGAAAAACATGTTCTAGAATGCATAAGCAAAAAAAAGAGCAGATATTTAGTATGTATGATACAGCTAGAACAGAAAACTGTGATGCTTAAATTAATTTAATTTGTCTTTCATGACTTAACTAAATAATATTAAGAAGAAGTTATAGTCCCAATATGAACAAGAAAGTTTTATCTTTGTATTTCCCTGTGTCCATAGAAACCAATCTTTTAAAAAATTATAGAAACTAGCTTCCAAATTACAAAATTGATAAATCCATATTGCTAGTGCTTTTAGACAGCTGTGATAAATCCAAGCATATAACAATTACACATAAGAAAATAACTACCATAAAGATATATAATATTCAAATTCATTGTTTACAAAATGAAAAAATGATATCATTTCAATTCTAAATTAATTGATAGTCCAAGTATTGAAAGAAGTATAATAATATTAAAATACAAGAATACATAGCTGTATCAAAACAACAAAAAAGAAAACCAAAGGCTTATAGCAACTACTGGACAGCTACAAAACCTCAAAACTGTTGCAAAATAGCAACAAAACAAGTCACATAAATGCCATCAAGAACAACAATCTCAGAAAGAGAGATAGAAACAACAAAGACAAGAGTTAACAGTGACTGTTGGCAGGTAAACAAGGTGTCCAGCACCATCAAACACATACGTGAAAGTGATTTTTTTTCCCATCTAATGAAAAAAGATTCAAAGTGTTGGTTGTTACTGAATTAAGAATAGATTCAACAAGGCTTATAACTGAAACACATTGCAACATGCTGCTAAGCTTCAACCCACGTAGATGGTGACATAACTTTGTTTCAATAGAGAGCTCAAGAAAACAGACCATAGATAGAATTATTATTGACAGATGTTCAGACTGGTAATTCATAATGCAGAGAGCAAGCTATTATTTTCTTTTTAATCTTTTTTTTGAGTTGGTCAATCATATATGACAAGCTAGAAATTCCCTAAGTAACACCAATTTTCAAAGAGAGAGGCTTCAAATTTTGGATTGTTTCTATTTCGAATAGTCCTTCTGAAGCTACATGCCTATACTTGGGACTCCTAGTCTACCTATGATTCCATATTAATTTTCAATACATAGGATAGAATTTGAACCTCCTTTATTTTTTCTTGGGTTGCTCTATGTTTGCCTTACTGACCCTCTTTCTCACTGACTGTGGACTATTTCCAATAAATTTAAATGCAAGCAAATTGATGCATTTATAATCTTTTAAGCACTGAGCCATTTTTGGCACTTCAAATGACTCATACTTCAACAGCTGTGAAGGTTGTATTTAAAATAATTTAAAATAATTAAGGTAATTTATTCAATATGGAATCAGATAAGCTCAATTAATGAATGCAATAGGGTTTCCAAAGCAGGGCTTCAGATTCAAATTCCTAGCAGATTCAAACGCCAACTCTAATACTCTAATATTGTCACCAAGGACCAATTTTGTCAAGCCCCATAGCCAAAACAATTGAACCCAAATTGCCCCAATAATGTGCAAGAAAAAGAAGTAGGACAACCCAGATTCATGAAGCATCAGGGCCTCCTAGAACAAGCCTCTGAGGACCACTCTACTAGAGGGAGTGAAGCTCTATGGGGTCTTTATAATAAAATTTTCACCTCTTGTAGCTAAGATCATGGGCTACGCAGGGTAGGGAAAACGCATATTCAAGTGTCAACTGTATGATGATTCACTTTATTTGTAAGATTTCCTAAACAATAAACCAGTACTCGACAATTTGAAAGCATTATTGAAAACTTCACAGCAACAGTTACCCAACTAGAAATGAAATCTCTAGGCACATGCTATGTAAATAAAACAATCACCCACATTATAGATGAGTCCATCCAGCCAAGGTTGCATATAATAAGCCTTTGTCATGGAAATTATCTCACTCATTAAAATAACAATCACCCATTTCAAAGCAGTAAATGCATCAAAATAGTGAGTAAACAACAGATGGAGCTCGAAAGGGGAAAAAAAATAGAAGCATACCCATTATTGTCGTAAGCTTTTTGCCTCTGCAAACAGTTACTGAAAAGAACAACATTAAAATGTAAACAAAGTAATCGCCACAAATGATAGCTTCCTTTTCCTTACTTATCGCCAAAAGAACCTGACATTGACTATCTTCGTGCCTTCAAATCTACTCGTTGACTGCAATAAAGGTAGAAGAAGCCGAAGACAAAACAATAACACCATGGAGAGGAGCCTAAGGTTAAGAAAGCTTGAATTCCTTAGGGTTTAGACTTGAAAAGCGCAGGCTATGAAACACGTAGCTGGGGGACAGTTTTCAATAGTACACGTGTGATAATTGAAGCCAAACAACATAGAACATTAATGCAATATATAAAGCTTAAAGTACGATTGATTGATGCTTTCTAAGGAGACCTTCAAACGTGGTTGGATATAATGCTTTGTTCAATATCTCACACCTTCCTTGGCTTTGACAAATATCCACCGACTCCTTAATAGCATTATTGTTAATATGACCAAGGCTATGAGAAGCCCAACTGTATCTTAAGCTTGCGTCCTCAGTCCTAGAGAATGATTAGCTTAAGCAAACAAATTGTTCCAAGCAGTACAAGTACTCAAAGACAATAAAAACACAATGAGACGGCTTCAAGAATCCCAAGATCTTAAATTCTCCTTTATTCAACATATATCAATAAATTCAATAAAAGTATTATTAGGGCATGTGCAGGATCATGGTATGCCAAATGAAAGTTCCCTTATAAAAATTCAAAATCAGTGTTAGGCAACTTGACGTAAATGATTCTTGAATAAGCATCTTATATTATTTCAAAAAAATATGTAAGAATAGAATTTGTAGAAAACAAGAATGTAGTTTTAAAATTACTAGGTTTATTTTAAAATAAATAAAATTACTTGGTGAAAATTTGAAATTTCAATGAGTAGTACTTAAATTTCAGGGAAAAAATAAGAAGTAGGTGTCCTATTCTAATTAATTCTAACCATAATAAAATAATAATATTTTTTTATAAGATTTTATATATAAGTAGAGGACTCATGTCCCAATGTGATGCATACTTGTAATTATTTTCCAAGTAAATAATTAATTCAGAATTTTTACATAACTTTTAGAAAATATAAACTTGTCTCCACCGACCACCTTTAACTTTGGTCGCAATTCATGAAATTTATTTTTATTTTTTTTAATCCTCTAGTATAAAGCATAGAATGTGACACATGTTTCAGATTCAAAAATTGTGATACCATTTGAAAGCTATAGATGTTTTTCAATCAGCCTATCAATTAGGACTTTAGTTCTAATTCAAATAAAAAATGAATAATAATAATTTATTAAATTCAAAGTGGGGCATAATTTATATTGGTGGAAATCTGAGAATCTCCCTCTAAAAACCTTTTCGCTTTCATTAATTTTGGGGTGAAAAAAGTCACCACATACTCCTACAAATATTGCCACTTTTGGCATACCATGATCCTCAAGATGATACTCCATTATTATTATTTTTAATATAAAAATATGCAAAAATATTATCAAAGCTTTAAAACACAAAAATACGATCCTCAATTATTAAGCTTAAGTTATAACTTAAAAATATGAAGACATGAAGATGCAGTTATGCCTATCCCTACAGACAGTAGCTATCCAATGTTTCTGATTGACCATATATTGTTGATTGTCCATCTTTAGTTGAGATTGTTTTTACATATTACCACCAACTTATGGTTTGTTTTTTGTCAGTATTTCCTTCTTCAAATTAATAAACAAGTCATAATGAAATTTACAATTTAGTATTCGGATATACTTGTGATTTAGTATTTCATGTATTCCATTATTGATTGTTATGCAACCATTACATTGCTCTATTGCCATTATGTACATATTGTCATTATGTACATCAATAGCCACTTCTTGCTTCAAAGTCCACCTTTTTAGAATGATGTCAATAATCGCATTATGTAATTATTGACATATCTTAGTGAAGGGATACACTAAGACCCACTTCTTTCTCGCGACTTCAGGAGTACAAGGATACAACACATCAAACCAATCCACTTGCAAATGCACTATCTAATGGCCCTAAAGCTACACTAATACATTTCTAATTGTGCTTGTCTACTAACTATATTATTAATTTATAATTTCCAAGCATAATATAAATTTATACAATAGCAATTATGAGTTATAACCACCACAATCATTCCTGTTGTTTATTATACTCCCGCCCCATTCCCAATCCTCTGTAGAATCAAGCTAAAATGCAAAAACTACATCTTCTTTGACTATAATTACTAGTACAAATTGTGTCTTGCAATTTCAGTCTAACCTAGTTCATCATATTTGACATTTTCCCCATCTTGAAGTTCTTGCCCTTCTAGATTAACTGTGAACAAAAGTTCCAAGGGATATTTATATCATGGATTGATTATAAGCCACATAAATAACCTCCCATGTATGTCAAAAAACTGCTAATGGATGACTCTGGAAAAGGGGAGCTTATTTATATTGCTTAATGCTTTGAAAATTTTAAAAAAGCAATGCCTAGGCTAGAATCGGGATAAGAACAGGCTTCTCTAAATACATGATTTGTTCCTAGTAAAAAAACTCAAGCATGCTTGTAAATAAAGGCTTATCTCTTTTTTTTGTACCTATATGTCTCTTTTCAAGCATTCAGAGTGCATTGAGCAAATGATGTTATTTTATTGCTTAATAACTAACTAGGATGTATCTTGTACCAAAATAATGCTGTCAGATATTATTTATCTTTCATTGAATATTTTCTTTTTGAATAAAATACTACTTAATAGGCTATGATAAATCTTCTACATGATATCATAGACACAGTTCCATTGATTTTTGAACACAATTTGGACCAAACACAAACTACCTACAGATGGTTTCTCTATATCAAAACTTTTTATATACTATATAGTGTACCTTAGCAAACAATGAATGATCCTTTCTATTACAATAATATGCTATTCCCATCTATTGTCCTATTTGTCGAAATGTGCCTACTGATATTGTTACTAATCCTAGTAAAACATACTCCTCAATTTCTTATACTACTACTATGCAATGTAGTAGTCTTCCTCTACTTCTTTGCATAGATTAGAAACTGGAGACATAAGAAATCAAAGCTTAGTGTGTCATGATAACATTCTTCAGTAGAAGTAGATATTGCAAAAAAGAAATGGACATAGTGCCAAGTCAATCAAGTTCTAAAGAACCTGTAAATCCAATTCAGCTAACTGAACAAGTTAAATTGAATCAAATGGGATTCAACTACTCTAAAAAGAAAAACAAATATAAATTTGTAAGAAGACATCCACGGGGTCATTTTGCAGCAAAAATTAGGGAGCCTGGATCTAAGAAACGTCGATGGCTTCGAACATTTGATACGATTGAAGAGGTTGCAAATGCTTATGAAAAAGTTGCTAGCTGCATGGAAAGAACTAAGGCAAGTACAAATTCCAAGTAGATCATTTGAATCCCACAGAATTCCTTTGCAGATGCTTTGTTGTCATCTTACGAAGAGGATTCTACAGCCACATCAAATCAACATTTTGTTGAAACTTCCAGATTCATGCGCCATCCACTATTTGATTATGTGTAGTAATTCAACACATATGATACAAAATTTTAAGGCCAAAGAAGCAGCGAGAAACTATGTTGACTCAAATACAGGTCTATTGGATGAAGTAATCTACAAATACTTTCCAAATTTACATTACACTACTGCTATTGAAGACAAGCAACAAAATGGTGGTACATATGAAGTGGCAAATGGAAAATTTGACAACTTGATAGCCACAAATTATGACAGTTTTTACATGAACCATGTGAAGGGTATGATTCTTAACACCAACTTTAGATATCAATTCTCTATGATATTACTTCTAAATCATAATAGTACCGAACAATAGACTATGTCATTTGATATGTAGATTTAGTGTTATTGTTTCTGATATTATTTCTTACTAATTAATTTCCTCTCCTACTATTTCTATAGATGATGCAACTACTATTGAGAGTTTTGCCAAGCAATCTCCAATGTTGTTTGAATATGATAGCATTTCCAACAAGATGAACACAACTGAATACAAATCAAGTCTTCAACATGTCCTCCAACATCCTCACATGGATACTAAGAACATAAACAAGAACATTGACAATGGATGTTGTTGTCTCACGAAGGAACCTACTAATTCCATTGCCATAGAACAACTCAACCACTGTGAGATCTATTCACAGACTACAATGGAAGTGCAAAAAATGAAGATTACAGTACAACATATGGAGAAAAGCATGAAGTTGTCGATGCAATCTAATGCAAAAATTATGCACAATTTCCCAACCATGCTCTCCTTTTTTTAGAGTTTCAATTTCTAGAGACATGCAAAAATGCATATAATTTTCATAACTTTGGAAATCTGTAAAATTTGACTGAAATTACTTTCTATTTCATATTACAATTCTAAATAAAAAATTGATTTTAAAAGAATTATTTGCTATAGATAGTTTTCTAATTTAATTTTAGGAATTTTCTATTTTCTTATGTTTACAATTCTTGTATATGCAAGTCTTAAAATATTAAGAATGCAAATGAATGTAAAATATTGTTGTCTACTTTTTAGTTTTTAAATGCAATGTTTTCCTTCCAAAAAAATATAGATCAAATATCATTTAAGTCAATATTTTTTACTCTTATAAAAAGTCCACTTGCACTATACTTTTTACACAAATTTATGCATTTATGTTTAACTCTTTTTCAACTTAGATTTATGCAAATAGTTTTAATCACTACAAATATTTGTATATTTCTCTGCAAGTAAAATACAACAAAATAAGAATAGTAATTTTCAATAATTATAAATCCAAATATATTGTAATGACATTTGGGAATTAACTATTGCAGAAGGCGAAGAGGGAAGTAACTAAGAAAACAACATAAAAAACCAATGAAAGTGAAACAAGTGGAAAAATCAAAGGCATTACTAGACATGGGAAAACAACAAGTTATAGATGTAGAAAATTACCAATTCAAAAGTCATGCTCAACCTTGCAATATTGATATTGCATTAAAAGGCGAAGGACTATATAGAATGAGAACATTTCAATACAATGTAGGTGATTGTTTATTTGACTCACTAGAACTGCTACTCAATTATCATTACACATCAACCCAACTACGAAATGGAACTATTGATTTTTTCCTCACTTGTCTTGCAAAAAATGAGAAAGAAGCAATAAAGTCATATAACTATGAATTGGATCCACAAAACCTATGGCAATTACATGGTGTGCATGATCGCACAACATATCTTCGTAGAATGCGATTATCTGCAAAACCAGGTTCTCCTAACAAAGAAATTGGACTATGGGGAGATGTATTTTGCATTCAATGGCTCTCCAAATGGCTAGATATACAAATATGTCTCTGGTCAATGACAACAGCCAAAAACTATTTGCAATTCAACAAATCAGCCCTTGGAGAGCCCTTTTCAATTCTCTTTCATGATGCAAATGCTTCCAATGGACACTTTGAGCCACTTCTAAGGAGTAAAAAAGAATCTTTAAAATACCAACCTTCAACAAAACTTTATCAACTCAAACAACTCATTAGGAATAATAATTACAACCAAAATACCAAACATTTTAAACAAAAAAATATATTAAAACAAGCATCACAAATTAAAAATGCACAAATGATAGATGTAGAAAATTATCAAATCAAAGGCCAAACTGAAGTTTCTGACATTGATGTTGTGCTTAAAAATGAAGGACTTTTTAGAATTAACAATTTTAAGTACAATGTTGGAGATTGCTTGTTTGACTCATTAGAGCTCTTACTAAATTATCAGTACACATCAAACCAACTACGAAATGGAACCATTGATCACTTCTTATCTTGTCTTAAAAGACGTGAAAAAGAAGCAATTATATCATTCCACCGTGACTTGAACCCTCAAGCTCTACATGAATTACACCAAGTACAAGAACCTGAAACATATCTACGTAGAATGCGGCTATCAGCAAAACCAACTATACTTGACAAAGAAATTGGACTATGGGGAGATATATTTTGCATTCTTTGGCTATCAAAATGGCTTAATATACAAATATGTATCTGGTCAAAGACGACAGGTAAAAAGTACTTGCACTTCAATGAATCAATCAATTCACACTCATATTCCATTCTCTTTCACGATGAAACTCCTCAAAGTGGACATTTTGAACCACTTCTACCACACCTTACATACAATCTAAACTACCAAGCACCAACAATACTCACACAAAATAAACAATTTGTAACAAACAATAACCAAAATCAAATATTACATCCAATTAAAAGGAAAAAGCTAGGAAATTTCAACAATACTTCACTACGTAGAATGAAAAAGCAAATACGCAACAACCAGCCAATCATATCTACAATGTCAAAGCAAAAGACCTCACTCTCACCAATAGCAATATTTGAAAAAACAATCCAAGACACACCAAAATATGCATGTGCAATTTGTCAAATGTTGTATTTCAACAAAGACATTAGGATTTTCAAAGACAAATACAAACAAAGCTACTGCAATTTAATACAATCTACTAATCCAATATTAGAATATTCTATTTGTCGAAAATGCCTTACATCATTGAAACAAAACATGCTTCCTAAATATGCAACACCACACAATATTCGAACAAACAAACCATTGAAATATGTACAAACTCTATCACAATTAGAAGAACGACTTGTCTCACTTAGAATTGCATTTGCCCAAATTTGGGAACTAGGATACAAAAGATCACAAATAGGATTAACTGGTTCCATCATCAATGTTCCAGTCAACATGAACATTATACAAAAAGCACTACCACAATCTATTGATCAAACATCAACAATTGCAGTTTCTCTAAAGAGACGATTAGAATACAAAAATGCATTTCAAAAAGGCATGGTACGACCAAATACTATCATGCATGCATTGAACCAATTAAGCGAAACAATTCTTTACAAAATGGAAAAGGTTGAAATAAAAAAAGATTGGGAAGAAGCATTTCGAATCAATGATCAAAATGAACAAAGCAATGAAGAAAGTACAACAGAAAGTGAATCGGAAAGTGACACAGAGCATCAATATCCCTCTGAATCTTTAATCCATGGATTCACTGAATCTAGATCTATACATAAAATGCAAGACAAAATTATAGAAATAGCACCTGCACAAGGGAATTCTCCTATTGGAATCTTTAAAGATAAATATTCCGAAGAGATGAATTTCCCTACACTATTTTTTGGCAATCCACGTGATGATGACATTGTCAAAAAATTCACATACCAAAAAATTGCACAATGGGAGTTACTACATTCAAATAGACAATTTTCCTACCACATAACAAACATATTTTTCAAGACCATTAAAATACTCATACAACAAGTTATGTCTACAATGTGGATAAGAATTCGTAAAGGTCAACTAAAAGGAAGAAAGCTAGTAGCTAAAGATGTCAAAGACAAACCCAATCTAGAGAAGATACTCAAATCAGATATTGGCTATATTGATTTCAAAAGGATACGAACATCCCCTGATTATTTACAACAACTTAAAAAAAATGTATTTGCAATGATACGACAACTAGGACCACCTACTTTTTTGTTACATTTACTAGTGCAGAACAAAATTGGGATCCTCTATCCAATACACTTGAACAATTACATAGTACACATCAATCAAGATCACAAGAAGTACCTTCTAGCGAAAATCAAAATAAAAAATTCAATCTCATCAAAAAAGATCCAATTACTTGTGCACGTTACTATAGACATAGAATAAATGCAATCAAAAGATTAATATTTACAGATGATTCTTTCTTTGGAAATGTCTTAGACTATTTTTCTGTAACTGAATT
>VDFB02121053.1:0-30407 GCA_007258455.2 Sequoia sempervirens | reverse complement strand
CTAAATCATCAACAGCTGGAGATGGATTGGGAAAAGTTACATTTCCTTCGAATAACTCTTTTACCAATGCATCGTGGTTAGAGAGATTTGAGTTGCCTTTGTCGAAAGCTTCGTAAACGAAAGCCAGATTATACCCAAGTGTGTCTACAGCCGCCTGGAATGTGTTATTTGTGTAGCCTGAAATTCGGCCGAAGAACTCACTTGAATTAGATCCATTCTTCCCTGCGATTTTTCCAATTACAATTTTTCTGTAGCCATTGGGAACTTGTGTGGTATCCCCAGGCCAGATAACAGCCCCTATCTTATTTTCTTCTTTGCGTGCAGATTGAAGCCGCCCAGTATCTTTTCTCCAAAACCCAACTGTTTTATAACTCTTTCCAAACACGTTAATGATCTCATACTCACGAATTTTTAAATCATCGCTGACAGCCCCAGATTCTGAGCGGACAATCTCCCGACGAAGCAACTCCCCTCCTGTCAAAACCTTCGTCGAAGCAGGGAAATCCGTTTCATTCATGAGAAATATCCATCATATCCAATCCTTATATTTTGTGAACTGTACGCTTGTATCCCAATTCGGTTGATGCCATCATCTGAAGAGATGAGATGCAGCCTCTTCCGCAATTCTGTGAATTGGGGTGTTGCAACGCTTCTAACTCCAACAATTCCTTGTAATGTTTGGATAGCAGAAGACGACAGTGAATCTAAAGAGGAAGCAATAGAATCCGTGACAACCCAAACATAACTTCCATTCATCATGTCCCAATCTTGTGCTATGGAGAACATTTTGAGAGCCAGATCAACACTCGTGTGCACGATGAAAGCCCTAACACAACTTTTGTTCTTCAATTCCACCAAGGTTTCCCTGATTCGGTCTGCCTTCGAACCAGAAGAAAGCGCCGCAGTCCGTGAAATTGTCGTCCTGTCGTTTACGCAGTTCTCCTGAAACTCCTGCAGCGCCTCACTCAATTGGTATACACCATTTACCCAGAATTCATCATCTTCATAAACCACGACCACTGACTTCCACTGAAAGTAGGCTGCTATGGCTGCTATGGCCTTCATATCATCATAATGACTGGGAAATGTAGACAGTAAATATGTGGACTCAATTGCATTGCCAAATCCATGCAAACCGCTGAATGACAGGATTGGTACATGAACTTCTTCCGCTACGGAGGCCAAAAACTTTTAAATCTTAGGGTCCTGCACCAGAATTGCCGCAACCTCACTTCTGAACACTTGCACAACTGTGTGAACATTTCCCTAAACGAATTTATTGTGAGAATTAAGCAACTAATTCGGGAAGCAAACACAAAATATTGTGAAAAAGGAAAACAGAGAAGAAACTTGAACCATTGAAACTCTTTGGGTATGTTCTCACCGTTTCCTACAATTCCTCGAGATTCTCGAATTGTGAGGTTGAAGCGAGTACCATTAGCTGCCTCCCTGTTAATATCTTGGAGACCAAAGTGTAAAGACATGTTGGCCGCCTTTCCCGCAGGTGTACTCACGTCAAGTATGGCAGCAATGTTTAAGTGTGTCATCAGCGCCGGTGGAGAGAGTAACATTAAAGACCAGTAAAATCGATAGGGTGTATATTGAAAGCAGAGAGGCGCAAAGAATTATATATTGATGAACATTTGCTACCAGTCAAAGTCAAGCAGTCAAACAAACGTTACCAGCCCGGTGAATTGCCGGTAAATTAATTAAGAATTAGCTTAAGTTGCGCAATTTTATCTCATAAAATTGTACGCGACGGTGTACATGAACTCCGAGCTCTAAAACCTATTTATCTGCAAATCAATTTTTATCAGAAATCTATCAAAGTTAAATCAATTTAATGACCAGATATTTAGTTCAAATGTTTTGACTTCGTCAAATGGCTAATTTTATTCACGTTATTGATTTTAGAAATTATTTTGTTTATGAAGGTGCGTGTGAGTCATGATAGCGGGCAGAGGCAAAGAAATTAAGCGGAAAATAAAATATCCGTTGCTGCACAATAACTAAATTCTTCTTTCACATTGCTTGAGTAAAAAATATTTACATGAGTTCTTTATATAGAGAACTTTAGAAACATTAAGAAAATTCTAGAATATAGGCCGACATATTATTTTTATTATTTTACCTTGGCCGACATAAAATAATTGTCTAGAATTTACCTAACCCTAGCCGACATAAAAGTAAAAATAAAAATAAAATAAAAACTTAACTACAGCTGGTAGAAATTACTAGAATATTTTAACACTCCCCCCTAATTTCTACCACAAACTATATCAATATTTACAATGCCCAAAACTCTTCTCAAAAATTCAAATTACTCTTGTGCTAAAGCCTTTGTAAATATGTCCGCAAATTGTTCTTCAGATCTGCAATGCTGTAGATTGATTTCTCCATTGTTCACTAACTCCCGAATAAAGTGATATCTAGTATCAATATGTTTTGTCCTCTTGTGAAAAACATGATTCCTTGACAGTGCAATGGTGGACTTGTTGTCACAATAGATTATAGTTGGCTCCTCTTGTTCATGCAGTAGATCCTTCAAGACTCTTCTCATCCACACTGCTTGACATGCTGCTGATGTTCCTACTACATACTCTACTTCTGCTGATGAAATTGTCACTATAGGCTGCTTCTTTGATGCCCATGCTACAACACCTGTTCCAAGATTAAATGCATATCTAGATGTACTTTTTCTATCATCAATACTTCCTACAAAATCACTATCTGCATATCCCACCAACTGAAATTTATTTGAAGTAGAATACAATATGCCATGATTCATAGTTCCTGCAATGTACCTCAATAATCTTTTTCCTGCTTGCCAATGTGAATTCTTTGGTGCATCCATAAATCTTGAAATCAAACTTACTCCATACATTATATCTGGTCTAGTTGCTGTGAGATACATCAAACTGCCAACCATTTTTCTAAATATAGTTGAATCAAAATCAATCTCATTATCTTCTTTACTTAGTTTTGTGCCTATTGCCACAGGTGTAGAAACTGGACTACAATTTATCATTCTAAACCTTCTCAAAAAATATTTTGCATATTTATTTTGACAAATGAAAATTCCTTTATCATTTTGTGTTACTTCAATGCCAAGAGAATATTTCATCAACCCCAAATCAGTCATTTCAAATTCCTTCTTCATTGCTGATTTAAACATGTCAATAGAAAGATTACCTATAAAAATTAAATCATCAACATACAAGCAAACAATTAAAATCTGACCTTGCTCATTGACTTTGGTATATAGAGTAGGCTCACTAGTACTTCTGTTGAATCCATTGCTTATCATGTATGAATCTATCCCGCTGTACCATGCTCTTGGAGCTTGCGTCAATCCATAAAGTGTCTTCTTTAACCTGTAAACTTTGTCTTCATAACCTTTTATTTCATATCCTGGTGGCTGCTGCACATAAACCTCTTCTTCTAAATATCCATTCAAGAAGGCTGATTTAACATCCATTTGATAAACCTTCCAATCATTTTGAGCTGCAATAGCTAGTACCATTCTAACAGTGTCAAGTCTTGCTACAGGTGCAAAAGTTTCATAATAATCAACTCCATATTCTTGAGAAAATCCTTTAGCTACTAGTCTTGCCTTATATTTGTCAATTTCTCCATTTGCATTATACTTAGTTTTATAAACCCATTTTACACCGATGCAATCTTTTTCCTTAGGCAAAACAACTAAATCCCATGTATCATTCTTCTCAATGGATTCCATTTCATCATTCATTGCATTAATCCAATGTTCTTCCTTAATGGCATCTTCAAAATAAATAGGATCTTGAGCAAATAAAGCAAAATTTGATTGCAAATCTATCTTATCTCCTTGATCATAAATTTCTTGCAAACTTCTAGATTTCTTGCTTTTAAGCTTTGATCTTAATGATGCAAGTGTAGGGTTTGATTCATCACTTACTTGTGGACTTGAAGATTCTCCTTGCTCAATTTCTCCTTGTGTACTTCTTGATGGTGTTCCTCCTTGTTCATTTGATTGATCTCCTTGGTTTTCTTGATCTTTTTCTTCTAGTTCATTATATGGCAATGCTGCAACACCTGTAATTGTTTTGTCTATGTTTCCATCCCAAGATTCTTCCTCTTTGAACACAACATCTCTACTTACAATGACTTTCTTGGTAATAGGATTAAACAACTTATATGCCTTAGATTGTTCATCATAACCAATAAAAATGCATTTTTCACTTTTATCATCCAACTTACTTCTTGTTTCCTTGGGCACATGTGCAAATGCAATACAACCAAATATTTTGAAATGAGAAACACTATGATGCTTACCACTCCATGCTTCTTGTGGAATCTTGTCCCTTACAATCTTCGTTGGACTTCTATTCAAAATATAAACTGTGCAAGCTACTGCTTCAGCCCAATACTCATTAGGTAGATTCTTTCCTTTCAACATGCTCCTTGCCATTTCCATTATTGTTCGATTCTTTCTTTCGGCAACACCATTTTGCTGAGGTGTGTAACTTGTAGTAAACTGCTTCTTTATTCCATGATACCTGCAATAATCCAAAAACTCATTTGACTTGAATTCACCTCCTCTATCTGATCTCAATACCTTGATGGGTAGGCCACTTTGTTTCTCAACCAATGCTTTGAATTCCTTGAACTTTCCAAATGCCTCAGATTTATATTTCAGAAAATAAACCCATGTTTTCCTACTAAAATCATCAATGAATGTTAGAAAATAAATGCTTCCCCCTAAAGATGGTGTTTGCATTGGACCACATATATCAGTATGCACAATTTCTAAAGGTGCCCATGCTCTATATGACATTCCCTTTGGAAAACTTGTTCTATGATGCTTAGCCAAAATACAACTTTCACATGAACTTAATGGTGCTTTAATAGGGGGTAAGCCTCTTACCATTTCTTTCCTTTTCAATAAACACAATCCTTTGAAGTTAAGATGACCATACCTCAAGTGCCATATCCATGCTTGATCTTGACTTGATGCCTTGAAACTTGCTTCAATATTCTCCATTAATTCATTTTTCATTTGAAGTGGGAACATTCTGTTATTTGTCATTTCAACCTTTGCAATCACCTTATTACTAGGAGGAATATCAAATATAGTGCACACATTATTTTCAAAAACAACTCTATAACCCTTTTGAGAAAGTTGTCCCACACTTATGAGATTATGCTTCAAACTAGGTACAAAATAAACATCAGGAATAGACTTCTTACCAAGCTTTGTCATCACATTAATTGCACCTTTACCCATGACTGCAACTGTATTATCATTCCCCAATTTAATTTCTGATTTCACTGAAGTATCCAAACTTTCAAACAAGTCTTTATTTCCTGTCATATGGTTACTGCAACCACTATCTAGAAACCAAATGTTACTTGAACTTTCTTGAGCTACATGACAACTAATGAACAATGTCTCAGAATTACTCTCAGAAAAATTTGCAGTTTGCTTTCCCATATCAGCTTGCTTCTTTCGACATTCATTTGCAATATGACCATACTTCTTGCAATAGTAACATTGAACATTTGATTTGTCATACCTTTGTGATGCTTGATTGTTATTGCGTCCTCTTGAATTGAAACTTTGATTTCTCCATCCTCCTGGATTTGGACTCTTCCATTTTTCTCTTTGAAAATTACTTCTTCGTCTTCGTCTTCCTCTAAATCCTAGAATTCCTCTTCCTCTACCTCTGCCAAATGTCATTTGTGCTTTGAATGAACTCTCCAATGAGGTATTATTATTCCTGTTCAATCTCAACTCATAATTTTTCAAAGTACCAAACAACTCATCTATTGAATATGTTGACAAATCCTTAGTTTCCTCAATTGGCACAACAATAGTATCAAATTTAGTAGGCATACTTCTTAAGATCTTTTCTACAACCTTTTGATCTGTTAGTTCATCACCATTCATCCTTATTTGATTAACCAAATTCATAACACGATTTTCAAATTGATCTACTGAATCAGAATCACTCATTTGCAAGTTTTCAAATTCTTTCCCGAGTCCTTGCAATCTGGAAAGTTTTACCTTACTTGTACCTTGACATGTTGTTTCCAGAATATCCCATGCTTGCTTGGCTGTAGTGGCTGGCTTAATCCTTCCAATGACTGAATCATCCAATCCTTGTCCAATTATTTGCAAAGCCCTTTTATTCTTTTTCCTATTTTCACTCAACTTATTTTTTGCATTAGTGCTCAAGGTAGACTCATCCTGTGGTTCTATATAACCATTTTCAACTATTTCTGATAAATCTTCAAAATTAAATGTTAATTTCATTTTGTATGACCAAGTATCATAATTTTTACCAGAAAATATTGGAATTTGAGTTTGCACACTACTTGACGCCATATTTTAAAATAGTATATGTAAACCCTAAATTTCTTCCTTTTTGTTTTTGCTATCAATAAAAATATGATATATAATAAAAATGTAGCTTACTCAATTGACTAACTAATCGGCAACATTCTGCTCACCAAAAATAAACATGCAACTTCAGCAATCCTCAAATCTGCTCTTTTTCCTGCTTCTTAATCTGGCTCTGATACCACTCTGATAGCAGGCAGAGGCAAAGAAATTAAGCGGAAAATAAAATATCCGTGCTGCTACACAATAACTAAATTCTTCTTTCACATTGCTTGAGTAAAAAATATTTACATGAGTTCTTTATATAGAGAACTTTAGAAACATTAAGAAAATTCTAAATATAGGCCGACATATTATTTTTATTATTTTACCTTGGCCGACATAAAATAATTGTCTAGAATTTACCTAACCCTAAACTTCTAGAATTTACCTAACCCTAGCCGACATAAAAGTAAAAATAAAAATAAAATAAAACTTAACTACAGCTGGTAGAAATTACCAGAATATTTTAACAAGTCACCCTAATGCTTACAGAACAGATCGACGCGGAGAAATAGGTACTATATTGAATATTCTGCGATAGAAAATAGGAGGAGAGCAGGAAGGTTCGTTCCACCACCATTCAGAATTCAAGTATTATCCCATGGAAGGTTCTGTTGTGTTCCACCGTCATTCAGAATTCAAGTATTATTCCATGTTTTCATGCAGCTGTTTAACGTTATTTTCTGTTTAAATTTGAGCAGGTGAAGTGTTTTCATATAGTTTTCAATTATAAGAAAAGAATAATTTGAAACCTTTCTCTATTTTAATGGAGCAGCTCCTACTTAGAAATTGAAAATAAGCTGTGAAAAAAATAAGGGGTGGAAATAAGCAGCTATTACATATTGTCAAAATGTCATGTGACTCCACAAATTTCTTTCCTTTTGTTTTAATATTTGTTCAATTTTTTTCTCCAAATTTTAACTACATAATTTTTTTAATACTATTAATACAAATTTAAAATGTCTGCTTAAAAATAAGTAGAAAAATAAATATTCATGAGACTACTAGCTTCACAAATAATTCCTAAATAAGTTGAACAGTGGCTACTAGCCAAAATAAGCTAAGCAACTGCATGAAGACCTACCCTTAGCTTGCTAAGTGATCAGTTATTCACATTTAAAGATAAACCCTAGTCCACCAAAACATAATTTTAGCCTTTTTTATGGTTTAAAAGATTTCAACGACAAAGTAGCCAATCAAAATTGTGTTATTATACTCAATATTCTCTAATAGAAAATAGGGAGAGAGAAAGAAGGTTCTATAGTGTTCCACTGCCATTCAAAGTTCAAGCATTTGATTGTTAAGTGGCATACTAAAGCATAATTTTAGGCTCTTATGTAGTTTAAAAGGTTTAAGTGATAAACTATTGCGAGATTCTTTTTAAAAAAAAATCTTTCTTCAAATTAATATTAAATTTTTATTTTTTTTATTTCCAAAATTATTACAACGTAAATTAGTATTTTGAAGATGAGATCATTTAACTTTAGATTATATCGAGTTTCAATGGTTAGCAGTTTGAGAGTCTTTTTGATATAGTTTAAAGTTTATTTTTGTCTCTTGTGTATTGAGATCAATCATTATATTCATTAAGAGTATCATTTGTTTGATAGCACTTAGATGAAACAATTTCAAATCATATAAACTCATAAGCAATCTAAATTTTTAATGTTCATTATAAAAAAAATAAATTTACAAATAAATTATATTACATTTAAAATAAACTTGAAACCAATTCTAAATTACATTAAATCTAGTATTTTTATATAAATTGAGTTTTAATTAAGATATTCTAAAAATCTTGGACTTATTCTTAACAAATTGCACTAATGTCATTTAATATGGGGAGCAAATCTTGAAAGGTATTTCTCTTCTAGATGGTCATTTCATTATCCTTAATCTAGTTACTATTTCTATTAAGTGTTTGTTGTTTTCTGAACATTATGTCTATGTGGATGTGGGTAACATGCTTCCATCATCTATTACCCTAAGCTCAAATTTGGGTAATTGGAAAGGAAAATTTTCCTTTTGGCACATGGTCATCCTCAAAGTGGTATAGTGCCTCTTCAAGAAGTTGTGTGGGAAGTCTTTAATTAGTAATTTTCAAAGGAAAAACATAGAGATCAAATTCTAGGCAATAAGGTTGGAAGTGAGGAGCTTTATATTAGGCCTTTTCGTATCCCCTCTTGCATTCTCTACCTCTTATTCATCAACCATTATCTTATGAGGAAAAATGTGATAGTGAGGATGTATGTGAAGCAATATGATCACATTAAGGTTCCCCCTAAGTTTGGGCCAATCTCAAAATACGAGTATCCTGACAAGAAATAAAATAGCATCAATGTCTCTTTAGTGTTGGAGTGCACGTTTATTTTGCTGCATGCTCTTAAGTCCAACTTTGCATTTAGTGCAGTAGTTGCATTTAATTGTTTTTGGTCTGTGCATTGATGGAGGGCGGTCACCTGCTTTCTTGCTGTCTCTCCATCTTTTCCTCGTGCCTTTTTCACAAGGCTTTTGTACATTATAAAACCTCATTAGTGTTAATGAATTGATCATCGACCGGTTCATGTGAAGGGTTTTTTGTCTGCAAATCCAGATTCTAGATGCTCTATCATGGTATCAGAGCAGTTGATCTGGGACTCCTTGCATCTTTTTTACCAGTTGAAGATCAGTGTTTCGATTGCCAAACAATGTTGGTCTTTGCTCAACCCATTTTTTTTGCTTTGACGATACTGTGAAGGACGTGTTTCTTCTGCCCTAGCCGTAGTCTCTGGCCTTTTGACGACTCACAGGTTTCTTGTATGCCTCGACTGTGGCATAAAATTTTGTTTACATGGGTGAATTGTGTTGTTTGGTAGCCAAGTTGCTGTTGTGCCTAACGTTTTATGTTTCATTCAATTTTTTGCGCCCCTCTAACCTCTCACATGTCTTGCAACTTCATCGTCCAATTTCTTGGAGCCTTCTCTCTAGTCGACAGTTTCTTCATTGAGGCATTTAGTTTTGTTGAGCTTGGAGTTGCTTGAGCTCTTGGACTCTGTGGAGAAGTTCGTTCCTTGCCAAGATCATGGAAGTTGTTTATAACATTGTGCGGGGTCTTTCACTCTTGTGCGCATTGCTTGCGGCAACGATTTTAGACTATGAAGGCGTCACTCTTTTTAGTAGAGAAAATTTCTTAGAAGATGCCCGATTTCCTTGTGAGGGGCGAGCAATATTAGAGTGGCATTTTTCTTCAGAAGAGGCATATTTTTTTATGTCCGACTTGGCATTATTTCATCTGGTTGCACCCATTGAGAAAGAACAAAATGTCCCATTTTTTTCTCCTCTCTGTTCTCAGGCTTTATAGCAAAGAGGAATTTGTTGCACCAGTCTTAGGTATAGGAGCATTCATGGCGAGGGTCCAGTTGACACTACTCCGGTCGGCGTCATTATTTTCTACTTAAAGAGGAGAGAGTGCTCGGGCTTTATTTGCTGAGGAGCAACTGTCATGGACAGCACAAAAGTAAAGTGTCTGTTTGCATAGGTTTCTTGTTGGAAATCACTATGCCTGAAAGGAGCAAGTCGCTGAAGATTTGGTAGATAATAATTACAGAGGCTACCTTGGCCACAGCATAGGTACAACCTTAGAGAAATGACTTTTTTAAGCAGTGAACTCTGACCAATTCTTGAGATTGGTGAGGCACCTTTTTTTTTCATGTGGGTTTTTGTTGATAGAGTAATTTACTGCTAATTCTTTTTTTTCACCCGTCATTACTTCATTCACTCTCAATCATGATTATGAGAGCTTGTAAGGCAGAACTGTGCTTTTAAAGGTGCGTTGGGCTTATTTTGATGGTAATATTATGATTTTTAGAAGTTACAAATTGTTACTATTACTATTGTATCTATTTTGGGGAGGTGTATCGTGTATCTTGCTTTTTAGTCCTTTGTGTTCCTCTGTATATCATGTCAGACCCTAGGATTGAATTGCTCACTCTGCACAACTATCACACATGGAAGCTCAAAATGTCACAATTGTTGCAATCTCGGGGTCTATGGCAATTGTTGGATGTCGACCAACCTGAATTCACAAAAACATTTGAGCTATTTGTTCATAGAAACAAAATGGATGAGGCCAAAGGACTCATAGGTCTTCATGTGTCTGATAATTTGTTATTTCATATTGTTGAGTGTAAAACACCTAAAGAGGTGTGGGATAAGCTTGCAGATTGTATGGTAAGGTCAATCAGTTTAGGATCTTGCAACTTGAAGCAGATCTCACTTCTCTCTCTCCAGAATCTTTTCCCTCCATTCAGGATTTCCTTGCACAGTTCAAGTTGATTTTGTCTCAATTAAAAGGATGTGGTCATGCCAAAGAAGATAAGGAGTGTATTTTTTTGATCCTGTCTAAGCTTAGAGGTCCCTTTCAAGTGTTTTCCTCTACTTTCTATTCTACTATGGATGCCATGGGGGATGATCATAAGATGCCTACTTTTGAGGAGTTTTGTGATCGATTGACTAGGGAGCAGGCCAAGTTGATTCAGATGGATGCTCTTCCTAAGAGTCATGCTTTAATGGCTCAATCTTCCAAGGGCAAGGGTAAGAATAAGAAGAAGCCCAAGATAGATTCGTCTTCAGGTGGTGAGTCTCCCTCCAAGCCTAAGGTGAAGACTGATCAGAAGAATAATCTTTCACCTCCTCCTCCTTCTAACTCGGGCGAGTCATCTTCCAAGTCTAAGAAGAAGAAGGAGAACTGTTCGTTCTGTGGAAAATCTGGGCATAATGATGCACATTGTTTTGCAAGGCTAGCAGCATTAGAGGAAGCTATGAGGAAGCATAATCTTGCCATGCCTAAGTCTTCTTCTTCGGGAAAAGGGCAAGCCCTCTCAGCTACAGCTTTGTCCTCTACCAGTTCTAGTTGGATTCTTGATTCTGGTGCTTCTCATCACATGACTCATACTGAGGCTCTTCTTGATTCTCTTTCTGATAGTCTTACTTCACATATTGCTGTTGGGAACTCTTCTCAAATTCCAGTTTTGGGAACAGGCTCAGTTCATATGCAAGATGGTAGCATTGATGATGTTCTTCTTGTTCCTGATATTTCCCAGAATCTGCTTTCTGTCTATCAAATTTGTAATCATGGTGATGGAAGGCTTGTTGAGTTCTCTCCTACTGATGTGACTATTCGAGAGATGCAGGATCCTGAGAAGGTCATTGCTATAGGAACAGTTGACCGTGCGGCCCGTTTGTATAGGTTTGATGGATTTGAGTCTTCATCAGGATCATCCCTTATTGCTCATGCAGATTCTACAAGCAAGCTTTGGCACGAATGGTTTGGGCACCTGAATTACAGATATCTTCAACAGATGAGCACACAAAATTTGGTAATTGGTCTACCTCAGATCTCTTGTTTAGATGGAGTTTGTCAAGGTTGTGTGCTTGGCAAGCATCATAGGGATCCTTTTCCTAAGGGTATGGCCACACGTGCTTCAGCACCCCTTGAGTTGGTGCATAGTGACCTCATGTCATTCCCCACTCCTTTTTCAGGGGCCAAGTATGTGCTCACCTTCATTGATGATTTTTCTAGGCACACTTGGGTGTATTTTTTGAAGTACAAGGATGAGGTTCTTCGACATTTCATGACCTTCCTTGCATTTGTGGAGAAGCAGTCAGGACACTCCCTCCAGAAGATTCGCACAGATAATGGGGGGGAGTATGTCAATCAGGCGTTTCAAGAATTTTGTTGTACTAAGGGTATTCTTCATCAACACACAGTGCCATACACTCCTCAACAGAATGGTGTAGCCGAGCGGAAGAATAGAACTTTACGGGAGATGGCCAATTGTATGCTCCAATCTAGATCCATGGCTCCCGCATTTTGGGCAGAGGCTGTCAATTGTGCCAACTACATTCAGAATCGTATGCCCCATAAGGCAGTGCAGAATATGACTCCCGAGGAGGCTTGGTCTCATGTCAAGCCCAAGGTTTCCTACTTTCGAGTATTTGGGAGTGATGCATGGGCATTCATTCCAGATGGTAGGCGCAAGGCAATGGAGAAGAAAAGTCAACGGTTCATTTTTGTTGGCTATTGTGAGGATGTGAAGGGTTATCGGTTGTTTGATCCTGTCACTCGAGAGGTTCATTTTCGTCGTGATGTTCAATTTGATGAGTCTTTCACTTCGAAGGATTCTCCATCACAAGCCTCTCCCTCTCTTCTTCCTAGTTCTTCTTCAGAGGATGTTGTGCTTCTAGATGATAATGATGATGCTTGTAATGATGTTGTTCCTGATGATGGTATCGATCTTGTTGTCGATATTACTCCATCTTCTCCTTCTCCTCCACCTGCACCCCGTCGACCTTTATGGGCTCGTACACTTCTTGAGGATGCTGGTTCCCTTGTAGGTGATCCCATAGCTACACGTTCCACTCGTTCCCGCACTTTAGGTAGCAATCTTTTGAGTCATGCAGTTTCTACTGATCCTCAGAAGTTTTCAGATGCTTCAGATGTTCCGGAATGGGATAATGCTATGATAGAGGAGTATTCTTCTTTGATGAAGAATCATACTTGGGATTTGGTTTCTCTTCCTAAAGGAAGAAAGTTGGTTTGATGCAAGTGGTTGTATCATACCAAGTTTGCATCTGATGGTTCTATTGATAAGTATAAGGCTCATCTTGTGGCTAAGGGATTTTCTCAGGTTGAGGGTATTGACTATTCTGAGACCTTTGCCCCTATCGCAAAGATGGATTCCATACGCCTCATGCTTTCTATTGCTACATCTCAGGGTTGGTCAGTGTATCAAATGGATGTGAAGAGTGCCTTCTTGCATGGTGATCTTCATGAGGAGATCTATATGGAGCAACCACCAGGCTTTGTGCAAGACCCTTCACTTGTTTGCAGGCTTCGACGTTCATTGTATGCTCTCAAACAGGCCCCTAGAGCTTGGTATGAGAAGATGGATAGTTTCTTGCTTGTTTCTGGATTCACTAGATGTCACTCTAATCCTACAGTTTACATTCAATGACATGGGGGGGATCTTCTCATTCTTGTTCTTTATGTGGACGACTTGATTCTCATGGGGAGTTCTAGTGCCATGATTGAGGATACTAAGCATGCTTTGATGGAGCGTTTTGATATGACAGATCTTGGTTTGTTGCATTACTTCCTTGGTCTTCAAATCCATCAGTCTTCTACCGGTATTTCTATCTTCCAGCAGAAGTATGCTCTTGATTTGCTTCAGAGGTTTGGGATGGCTGATTGCAAGCCAGCCCCTACTCCTTTTCAGTCAGGTGTCGTATTGTACACTAGTTGCACTACTCCATCTATTGATGCTACTTTGTATCGGCAACTGGTCGGCAGCCTTTTGTACTTAACACATAGTCATCCTGATATTTCCTTTGCAGTTTGTCTTCTCTCCCGTTTCTCTCAAGATCCTCATGAGAGTCATTGGAAGACCGCCAAGCGTATCTTACAGTACCTACAGGGCACTACACATTTTGGCATTCACTATACATCTGGTGCTACTGACATTGTGGGCTTCACCGACTCAGATTGGGCTGGTGATGTTGATGATCGAAAGTCTACTTCTGGCTTTGTATTTTGTCTTAGTTCTGGTCTGGTTGCTTGGTCTTGCAAGAAGCAAACTGCAATTGCCTTATCATCAACCGGGGCTGAGTATCGAGGAGCTGTCTTGGCTAGTTAAGAGGTTCTTTGGCTTCGACAGTTGATGGCTAAGTTTGGCTTTCCTATTGATCATCCCACTATTCTTTGGTGTGATAACCAAAGTTCTATCCATATATCTTGCAACCCAATGGAGCATCAATGCACCAAGCATATTGAGATCCACATGCACTTCATTCGACAGCTCATTCAGGATGGTGTTCTTGTTTTGGATTATTTGCCTACGGAGCAGCAGGTTGCAGACATCTTCACTAAACCTTTGGCATCTCCTCGTTATCTTCAGTTGCGATTGATGTTAGGCGTGAAGGAAGTTGTCCTTGGGGGGTCTTGAGGAGTCCTCCTTCCTTTTACCTTTTTTTTTTTTTTCTCTCTCTTTTAGAGAGGAGTTTTCTCCCACAGGGTTTTTCTCCTTTTCTCCGATTATGAGAGATTTGCATTGCATTGTAGTTGTACATGGGTACCTAACAAGGCTTTGTTGCTAGGACCCATAATGCATCTCATATTGCATATTGCACTTTCATTCTTTTTTGGTTCTCCCTAAGTTGCACTTAAGGGGGGGTGTTGGAGTGCACATTTATTTTGCTACATGCTCTTAAGTCCAACTTTGCATTTAGTGCAGTAGCATTTAATTGTTTTTGGTCTGTGTATTGATGGAGGGCGGTCACCTGCTTTCTTGTTGTCTCTCCATCTTTTCCTCGTGCCTTTTTCACAAGGCTTTTGTACATTATAAAACCTCATTAGTGTTAATGAATTGATCATCGACTGGTTCATGTGAAGGGTTTTTTGTCTGCAGATCCAGATTCTGGATGCTCTCTCATTTAGATGGTTTCAAATAAAATTTTTACAGTTCTCTAGAAAATATTACCTTTTACTTTCCTTGAGTCTATAATTTCAATGGTCATTTCTTGCTACTTTTCTAGAGTGGTTGAATGTGTTTTTTATGCATAGCCCATTTATTTAGGATGATGATTGTTCGATGTTATGTTGAAGCCTTTGTACTCTTTGTTTCATGTTATATATTCCTTGGTTTTTTGCTAAGATTATTTTTCCTATCTTTCTAGCTTTGTACAAAAGAGTGGGGACCCTTTCAAAAATCCTACCTTTATCCTTATAAATTAATAATAATATAAGCTAGGAAAATACCCATCTTAATAATATTTCCCTACTATTTAGAGTAACTTGCATTTACATGTATTTATTAACATATCAAATTCTTAAGTTCATAGTATGAAATAGAAGTACAACTTGTTATCCATCAATTCATATTTTTATTTAATTATTTAATCATTCCTACTTTGTAGACAAAAGAAAAATAAATTGAATAGATATGAAAATCATTTAATTTAAAATAATTAAATAGTAGATCAAACTACACCCATTAAAAATGGATTGATTAGGGTCTAGGTTTAACTAGTTTTAGTCACATTTTAACATTCTATTTAGGTTTAATGCATTTAAAAATGAACTAAAATCATAAGTTTAGATCATATGGAATGAGTTTGATATGTTAAATAAGTATGAAATTAATTTAAGGATTGGTCTATCTAAAACTATCCTATCCATTTAATTTTAAAGTAAATATTGAAATTTGTAATCAATTTTTTATTAAAATAAATTACACTCAACATGTAAAAATAAATGGCAAACTTTTTAAATATATTATAATCAATCAAAAAAAATTATGAAAATTCCATCTCACATAGAATAATGAAGGTGGAACATTGAAAATTGTATACCTCTACAATTTTAAAGTGATGTATTGGGATCACTTTAGTGAACCTAACCCTTAGTGTGTTTTTAGGCTCA
Organism: Sequoia sempervirens; assembly: GCA_007258455.2. NCBI lineage: Eukaryota > Viridiplantae > Streptophyta > Pinopsida > Cupressales > Cupressaceae > Sequoia > Sequoia sempervirens. The sequence continues at coordinate 14,526 of VDFB02121053.1, read as the reverse complement.
CATGGTCCATGGCTTAACTTTTTTTCCTTTGATGTCATGCTATGTATTATATTCTTTTCTTTTCTCAACTTTTGTATGTAAACCAATACCTTTTCTATGTTTATCTAATATTTTTTTAGTGTATTAGGCTTTCAGAAGCTTGTTGTGATTAGACACTAGTGCAACATGTAGACATGCATGTGATACACTAGTGTCAACTATTAGTTAGTCTTTTCATAATCTCTTCTATAAATTTTTGCCACCTTTCTCTTAATGTTCTAAAACCTCCAAAATAGGTTGTTCCACCTTTGGGGAGATGGAACATAAGGGACCTATTTCACTCAAGTTTCACTCAAGGATACCTTAGAGATCTCAATCCAAGGATGGAATGAGGGAAAGAGATCTGCAATAGGATGTCCTAGGGTGTGATAAAGGATTAAAAGAGGGTTTACCACAAAGCTAGGGCTTGGAGAGACTAGGAATGTAAATGATATGCAAGAATTAAAACTAAATGACCTAGAAATGAATTCAAACCATAACAGTAAACTGAGAAAGTGCAGAGGTGCACCTGGAAACTTGACGAGGATTGAATTGAGGTATGAAATACTATAAATACTAATTTTGATGCACATTGGGACTCATATTCCAGTAGGGGCAATTTATTCCTACTTTAGGGTTTTGGGCCAAAACTGAAATCTAGAATTGTCGAATCAGGATCTACAGAAAAAGTCTAAAAATAGGTATACTAGGACTCATACACCACAAGTGGCGATTTAGTCCCAGTATCAAGGTTGCTCTAAAACTTTGATATCCTCTAATGGTCAATTGTAACTTCTCTCCTGGTAAATATCTAGTCCTAAAATGTTGAATTTGACCCTATAGGTGACTTTCTATGATCTTGCAAGATAGATGACAACTTTGGCAACTTGAAAAATTTCTTCCAATCTTTCTCTTCAATTGATCTTCAACCTAAACCACCTAGATTTGCAAATCACGCATCAAAGAGAGGGAATTTTTTTTTTATTAGTGGATAGGGGTTTTCCTTAGTCAAACCCCGTTTTCATATTCAAACCATAAAATGAAATCAAATAGAATGAAAGAATGATGAATGAACAAACATATAATATTGCAACTCACCAAACCCTTGAATAACATGTTGCAAACATGTATGAAATGGCTAGCATGAATGTATATCTTAAAGCTTGCTTGAATGATATGGATCTTGATTTGAATGCTTGCTTGAACCATAAAACACTACGTCACAATTATTAGCTCAAAAATAAACATGATGCATGATAACTTTGACATGATGCTTGATACTTGAATAATGATCCAAAATGCTTGATAATCACTCTTGAATGCTCTTGTAAACTCTTGTAAGTTCTCTTGATCACAAATTTGCTATAATTCTTGATCTCAAAAAGTGTTAGCTGACTTGTAAACTTGTTATCAAAAAATGAGTGAAATAACCTTGTATTTATACTTGTTTATGCCAAATTTCTTGAAATTACAACACTACAAGCTGACATTAGATCTAGGAGAATAAAATTCCACCAAGAATTTAAATTTAAATTAGGTCTAAGCTAAGCAGGGCTCATATGCTAGTTGGGGCGTATGAGTCCCATTAGGCCAAGCTTGAGACACATTTTTTAAGAAACACTTAGTTTAATGTGAAATTTAGATCCAGGCCCCAAATCCTAAGTGGGACCCATATGCCCAAGGCAGTGTATGAGTCCCAGATCACTAAATCTAGGCCATATAATCCAAAATCATTAAAAACATTATTGGTTATTTGATATATGTCATGATTATCCTTAGAAAGATGCATTATTGAAGGCTTGTGGATGCAAAATAAGACCAAATAAGGCATAAAAAAGCCTAATTTTAATAGGGATAGCCCAAAAAAGTGTGAAAATGTAGAGAGATACATTTTCCTACACTATATTTAGCCCCCACTTTAGTGAGATAAGGAACTTGCTTCAAAATCACACTAAAGTAGACAAAACTCATACTAAGAGGGGTCCAAGCATTCTAATGCTAGTAAGATAGGAAAACAACGATCAAGAGGGATGATCAAGCCCCTAGGATAAAGATCCTATGGCAAACCAATATAGGCACAAAAGAACACACATGAAAATAATGTAAGGAGCAATGACAAGGAAAAAGCATAAACTGACAAAGACACAAAGAAAGAGAAAAAGAAAAAACTAAAACAAAAGGGGTAGATCAATCTTTGACCATTTGTCTCGCACGTTGCGGATCAGATCTAAGTTGTTTGTATGAAAAAATGTTTACAAGTGGAATGGGATGTCCACCATGCAAACCAATGCACGTTCACAAGGGATAGTAGATCCTTAGACTATCCACTAGGTGAGCCCCCAACAAGAAACATATGCACATGGCCAAATATGCACTCACACAAACAAGCAAGTGGATATGGGAAAGTCATGCCTAAGTTCAACTCCCATACGTACAACCATACCAAAGCTATACCTCCTAATAACTTTGAGAAGGCACCACACAACAATGAGCTTTGAGCTTCATGAGGCAAGCAAAGCTTTGCATGCTTGATACTAATGAACAAACAAGATGGCACCATAGGTAAGCAAAGTGTGTTATGTAAGGTGGCCATATAACATATATTGTAAAAGCAAAATTGGTGTAAAGTACATTCAAACAAGTTTTTCTTAGTTCATGTAAGGTCTTAACTTAGGGAACATCGTTCCTAATGTCTCCAAGAGAGGACCAATCGAAGAATAGAAGATTCACAACTTAGGGGATCCAGTGTGTCGCATCAAGCCATTAAGAGGAATATAATATACTAAGAGAGATCATGCTCTTGAGGGACATCACACCCAATGTCACCACAAAGAAAAAGATGCATTGCATGAAATTAGAAGACTACACAATGAAACATAAGTTGTAAAAGAATAATTCCAATGTATGCCCCCACTATAAACAAATTTCTAAACACCATACTGTGAGCAATTACTTTAAAGTATCAAATGATAAATGATAACAATAAAGAGGACATGAGAGCTTGTTTAGAAATCCCTATGCCAAATCATATGTTACCAAATGAAGCTACGTCATGAAAAGGGATTGCCCTCAAAATGAAATCCAAAAATAACACAAGGGATCCATGGATTCGAGGTCAATATTTATTTGCTACAATAGTTTTTTAAGAGCTCAAAACAATCATCATTCGCCATATACTCATGGAACAAGAAGAATGACACAAAGAGAGAAAAAACAAAGAAAAATCCTTTCGGGTCAACATATAAGAGACCTAAATGTCTTGATTCCTTATGTCATCCCTAAAAGGAAAACACAAGATAAAGAAAAGATAAAGTAAAAGATTTTGGGTCAACATGGAAGAGATGTGAATGTCTCAACACCTTGCATCATCCCAAAAAGGAAAACACAAGACAAAGGAAAAGATAAATGTTTACGACATATAAAAGAATGTAGATAAAAATAGAGGAATTCCACAAATAGAGAGGTACATCAAAAAAAATAGTACGGGGGATCACATTATGTGCATCTAATCACACAAAACATGAAAAAAAAAACAATACAAAAGACTAGTAATACACATCCGAGTCAACCTATTAGTAGGTCATCCACATCCTAATCATATTCATCATATATAGTGTTGTAAAGAGGCACTGCAAATGATTTTTGGTGTTGTCATTGATGGCAACCCTAGTCGGTGATTGGATCTGCATATCATCATTTGCTCATACCAGTAGATAGTTTGAAGATAGTCAGGAAGAACAGTGCATCCAATAGTTTTGTGTTCATCAACTAATGTACAGATTTTCTGTTGTTATTTTGAGTTGTGGATCTCATGGGAGGATTTATCATTGTATGTATTGTGTTATCCAAAAGTCTTAGTGCCTCGTATGAATTTATGTGCAAGTTTGGAGATCTGGTTGAATATCTTTTTGTTCATCTATGTTTTGAGGCCGACCCAGTTGATATAATGTGTCGCAGATATTCAAGGAGTGTTTACTCAAATATTTTTTCCATTTTTTCATTTTTATTTTGGTCGAAGCTAAGTTATGGCCGACCGTTGTGGATGCGCATTGAATATTACTCATGATTTGAGCTAACAATTGCAAATGTTTTTCTATTTTGTTGGAGCCAACTTGAAACGATTAAATCTTTAGTCACAGATATATATAAGAGATCAAAATTATATCATTTTAGCATCTATGGAAGGTGTGTCGATGTGTCTTGTGAATATCAGAAGGGTGATTGAGTGATTATGCATAGTTTCACTTGTGCATAAAATATTTTACGATGTGAGTCAGAGCATACCAGAGAAGAAGTGCAGAATCAGTCAGAAGGAAAGAAAATTGACTATTGAGCCTAACTGGAACTGTAATCAAGCATTTGCAGATGCTATTCTCTCAGTTCATTCTCTTGGATCTAATCCAAAACTTTGTAAGGAAATGTGCCTTTCTATTTGAGTAGTGAGCTCTAGGAAATGTGCTTGAATGCAAGTGCATTCCCATATTGTAATCTTTCTTTTGGGTATACTCATATCATATTGTAGATTGGCCATCCACCATGGTTTTTCCCCTAACAAGGTTTCCACATAAAAATCTCTATGTTATGGTGTTGTGGTTGTTTTATTTTTGTTCTTGCATATTTCTTTTGGTTGAATGTTCTAATTTGATTAAGGATTAGAATAATAAAGTTATTTTTTGTAGAACACTAATTCACCCCCCCTCTCAGTGTTGCTTGTTTCCAACAATTGGTATCAAAGCTTGTTCCTCGGAAGAAGTCTAATAGCTTGGGGAGATCTTGGAAAGTGTTTTCAATGGATACAAGCAGTCCTTAATAGTAACTTGAGGTGGCCCTAGCTAATATTTACCAATCAAAATCTGAGAACAATGAACTGCAAGAAAATCTTAAGAATGTAGAGAAATTGATTCAGTCATTAAAAGATAAGATCAATGAATCTAGGGAGAAAAGAAAGGAATTATGTGATCATTTTAAGCAGAAAAATAGAAGCATGGAAGATGAACAACTAAGTCATGCCTTGAAGGACAAAATAGAAGAATGTGAAAAGTTCTCTAGAGAAAATGATGCCCTGAAGCATGAGATGGAATTTGTCATGATAAGAAAGACCAAAGAGATTGAAGATAGAAATAAGAATGAAGAAAAGCTTGCTCAATCCTTGAAAGAAAAAATTAATGTATGCAGTCGATTGGATAATGAATTGGAACAATCTAAAAACAATGAGGAAATGCTTGAAAAATAGCTTGATGATCTCAGAAATGAACTTACTGCTACAAATGAGTACAAAGAAAAATTCAAAGCTAGCTTAGCCAAGCTTGATGAACTGATTAAAGGTCAAAGGATTGATGGTGACAAGCAAGGTCTTGGCTATGAAGAGGGAGAAAATTCCAAGTCTGGATAAAGGAAATTCAGACAAGGAAATCAGATGAATGAAGCTAGAAGAAATCCAATAAGACAGCCAAATGCTCAGAGATTCAATGGTTATTGTTTTACTTGTAATAAGTTTAGTCATATGGCTTCTTAGTGTAGAAGCAAAATGAATCCAAGTGGACCATCATTCTCAGGTCACTGCTTCAATTGCTATAAGTTTGGTCATAAGTCAAATGAATGCAGAAATTTGATCAACAACTTTCATAGAGATGTCAAATGTTATGCATGCAATAGACTTGGGCATATTTCTAATAGATTTAGATCAAGGAAAAATTAGTGGAATAGTAGGTCTAGACAGAGAAATGTTGTATGTTACAATTGTAACAAATTTTGCCACATTGTTAGATTCTGTTGGAGCAGAAGAGGTTTGGTAAATCAAAACATACAACAGGATGTTAACAGAAAAGGAAAAGTCACTACTAATGTAATCATAAGGAAAATGTAGAAGAAATGGGTGAAGAAGAATCCCTCTATTGAAGGAAATGTGCTAGCACCAGAATATGCTTTTGGTAATTCCTCCGGGAATTAGTTTTAGGCCTTTGGCCTAGGGGGAGCTGTCAAGAAAATCTCTCAACCCCCTACCAATAATAGACACCAAAATGTGGATAAGTTTTGTAAGTGCTCAAATTCCTTTCAAATGTTTTTCAAACAATTAGAGCTAGTGTCTCACTGTTTTGGAGATCTGCAGAAAAATTATCTATCACTATGCATGAAAACAAAGTAACCGTATGAGTTAGGGTTAAAGTATTTATTGCGACAAAAAAGGTTAGGTGTGTGAATGATAAAAAGTTACTTTTATCCTTCACTTGAGACTTTGCATTGTAGAAGCTTGGAGAGCCCTGGAGTGAACTTTGTTGAGTTGTGGCGAGATTCAAGTGTGAAGAAGTTCCAGCGATCAAACTCTGATTCGACAAAAAGGTATTTATCGAAAAACCTGTGAATTTGTGAATTTGAAAATATGGCTACTCCATTGGTATTAGAAGTCAAGGATAGGCCTCTTCTAAAGTTCAAGTGGCATCCTTTTAAGTCTATTGAGATCGATACCCTTGATGCATTTTCATGCGTACTGTATGGTGTCTTGCACACTAAAGACATTAGGGCTTGCATTCATGCTAACATTGAGGAGTTAGGAAGCTCTCAAATGTTGAATCTGTATTCCAACCATATAATTGGAGAGGACTTCACTATTAAGCCAAAATACAAAACCCTAGAAGTGAAGAATTTCATGCAAATGGTGAAATTCCCTATACTTAAGGAAAGTGAATGGGTGAGATATATTCTGAGCTGAGTTCATGTCGAGTTCATGTGGTTGAATATACCTTTCAAGATTATGAAAGAGGCTATAAGTGCAATTACAGTTCTAAATTCCTCTGGTGGACTGCCAATCTTGAAATCTGTAAAGAATCGGGTGGTTACTGATGCAACAGGTGTAAATTTTGATAGAATGGAAATGACAATTGAAGACATTATTGATGTGGATGTGAAATTTGCATTGATGATCATTGGGTACAAGGTTTATCACTCTAGAGTCAAGATAATTTAGTATCTAGTACTACCATTTATGCAGCCTGTCAAATGGTAAAAGAAAATGTATATTATGACTTGTGTGAGTTGCTCAGAAGTTAGTTGATGGAGAATCTGGGTAAGATTAAGAAAGACAAAAAGAACACTTTTAAATATGGTAATTTGCTAATGTGCTTGTTCTTTTATTTCATGGGTGAGGTTTTGGGTGTTGGAAAAGTTCATTGGAAAAGTAATCAGCATGTAGTTGTTCAAATAAGAGACATACTATATGAATCTGGTGACAAACAAACCCGGACATTTTCCCTTTGGGGGTACTTCAAAAAAAATTTAGAGTATGATGCATGCTAGAGAAAGAAATCCTACTTCAATTGTAGAGAAGTACAAGGATACAATTTTTTTTATGGTTGATATTGATCAATGCCTAATGGAAGTTGTTGATCCCAAAATGTTATGGATTATTCCTATGGGATATGAAGTTGAGGAGAACATATTGGAGATGTATCTAGAACATTTGATGAGCAAACCTCAGGATCTGGAAGAAAAGAGGTTTGGAACCTATGCTGAAAAAGATATATTGGTGAATGAAGAGCTGAAAAAGCCTAAGATCATTAGAAGAGTAAGAAAAGAAGTGGAATTCATTGCAAAAAATTTTGGTATATCTTCAGAAGAGTTAAAAGAAGTTAGAAGGAGGAGAGAAGAAGATGAAGCAGGGAAAGAGCCAGCAAGAACCGAATTTGCTAGTCTAGTGGCATCCTCTTCCCATACTAGATCCACTAGGAGTTCTCCATCCCTATTCACTCCTACAACCAAGCCAGTTCCTATGCAAACTGAAGGCAAGGCCTCCGATAAGAGGAAGAACAAGAGCACAAGAACCTATGAAGTTGTCTCAGAAGATGAGGAGGCTGATACATATGATTATGTGATAGAAATGAAGGCTACCAGCACTCAAGCTACAAAGCTAAACAAGAGGAAATCTTATGATGAAGAAAAGGAAAAGAAGGAAAAATTTGACAAACTAGGTATGTCAGTTGAAGAAGTTGAGAATGTTGTTGTTAAGGATGGAAATCTCAAGCCCCTCTACAAATGGTATGAAACTTCTGATGAATCGGGACAAAGAATTCTTGAGGAGGAAACATTAAAACATTTGAATATTTTCAATAAAGTTCTTGTTGAAATTATGTCTGGTTTACCTAAGATTTTGTATGAAGTTTTGTTCTAAGACATAAGAAGAGCATATGAGAGGAAGAATTCTTGCAAAATTATGTCTTGAAATGTCTATTGAGGAGATGAAGTCAATCCTGAACAAAGCCAAGAAGGAATTCAAAAGAGAGACAAGGGTGAACAAACTGATGATCGGTGAAATCGATGTTGTTTCTGATAAAACAAAAAAAAATCTGGAAGCATTTTTGGTAAAAAACAAGGTTAATGTTGAGGAAGTGAGTTCACTGAAGATGTTGTGTCTGATCTGGTACATGAGGAGGTGAGTGCAGGTGCTGAGGATATTCAGATTCCTCCTAATGTGGGTAATATAGAAGTACCTATGGAGATTGAAGCTCCTAAGGTTGTTTTAGCTGAAAAAAGGAAGATGCCAAATAAAGAAGTTGAAGCTACTAAAGGCAATCAAGAATCAGTTGCTGAAGAACAAGAAGTTGAAGAAGAAAAATTTCAAGTTAAGGAAATACCAGTTGATGCAAGAGACACTTCTAAGGAAATGAAGAAATTTTTGGTGGATCAACAGGAAGAATTTTACCCTAAATTGGTTGAAGGCCTGATCAATATATCCACCTTTTCCCTAATTCAAAAAATGAAAGTTGCATTTCTTGCCCAGGCAAAAGACAAAGAATAATTTCTGAAGTCCCACATTGAGAACAATGAAATTTTGGGTATTACATTTGGAGTTTTAGAGAAAATTATGCTAACTCATGCTAAGGGTCTGTCAGGTTCCTCTTGTGAACTAAAAAATCTCAGAAATTTTCTAAGTACTCATTTTGAGTCTCTTAAGAAATCAACCATGGTTAAAGTGCAGAAAGAGTTTGATGGAAAAAGGTTTAGTAGGTTGAAAGAAATGATTGCAAATGACAAAGCTCTGTTAGCCACCTGTATGAAAAAAATTCAAGGTTCTCTATCTGAAGGTGGAAAAGCTTATAAGTCATGTTTTGTTCTACCCAAATTCACTAAAGGAAATGAGAAGAAGGTAAAGGATCTTGAAAATCAATTAGCTACCATTCATGATGCTTTTGATCCATTAGTTGGTGATGTTGGTATGTAGGAAGGTTAGGTAATATCTCTACTTGAAAAAATAAGGATTTTGAAGAATGAAAATGACAAGATTGTAGGGAGAGCATGTGAACTCAAAGGACTAATTGGTCCAAAGATTTAAATAATGGTAAGTGCTTTAAAGGAAGCCAAAGATGCTATAGCAGCTAGTGACCCAATGAATCTTGAGTCTGCAGAAACTCAATCTTATTTGTTCTATAGTCACATAACAATTTTGGAGAGTCTCAAAAGGGTTTGGGACACAAATTTAAGTGTGTTGAAGTGAAATTTTGTAGATATATTCAAATTTGTGCAAGTTTCTATAATTTTAGATTTTGAAAATTTTCAGTTTCCCTAATTTTTTCCATTGATGTCAAAGGGGGAGAGTTGTATAGTGAAAAATGTATTAACATCTTAGGGGGAGTTGCATTTCAGAGCCATGATTGAAGATTCTTTTTGAATTTTTCAAGGTGCAATGTAATTCATGTTGGTACTGATCTGACACTTAGTCATTTTTCACTAAGTGTTGCCATCAATGCCAAAGGGGGAGATTGTTGGCAAGAGACATTGCAAATTCTTTCTGGTGTTGTCATCGATGGCAACCATAGTCAGTGATTGGATCCTCGTATCATCATTTGCTCATATCAGAAAACAGTTTGAAAATAGTCAAGAAGAACAATGCATCTGGTAGTTTTGTGTTCATCAAGTCATGTGTAGATTTTATATTGTTATTTTGAGTTGTGGGTCTCATGGGAGGATTGATCATTGTATGTATTCTGTTATCCAAAAGTCTTAGTGCCTCATATGAAGTTATGTGCAAGTTTGGAGACCTGGTTGAATATATTTTTGTTCATATGTGTTTTGAGAATGACCCAATTGATATAATGTGTCATGGATATTCAAGGAGTGTTTACTCAAATGTTTTTTGTATTTGTGCATTTTGATTTTGGTCTAACCTAAGTTGTGGCTGACCGTTGTGGATGTGCATTGAGGGTGAAGCCATAATAGTGGTTTACAATTCAAGTGAGGAAGGAAAACTCACAAAAAATGACCCCAAAGCCAAAAAAGTGATTTTGGGGGTTCATACGAACCACTAGGTTTGAGCGAACCCATTAGAGGTTTTCCCAAACTAGAGTTCACCTGAACCCCTTTGAATTTTAACCACCAAAAAACCAAAAAAATGCATAGCAAAGGGGTTCAAGCGAACCCCTTTGAAGAGGTTGGAATGAACCCTAGTTCAAGTGAACCACTAGGGGTTTTCTCAAACCCCAAGGGGTTCGTACGAACCCCCCTTATCCCTCATCCCCCCCTGAGACACAAAAAAACCTAAATTTTAGCACTTCATAGCTCAGGTTGAGGATGAAAATGGAGGAATCTTCGCAAACCCAACTAGAATTAGATAGTCCTCCGAACGAGCTATCCAGCAAATATAATTTTACTATGTTTTGGTTTAATTATGTATTTATTTATTTAGTTTTATTAAACATAGGTTTTTCATCAAAAATGAAGGTCTCTATTCTACACATGTGGAAAAATAGCATATTATCAAAAAAATTGATAAATATGAGTGCACCAGATATTGAAGTCCTTGATCCAACAAAAAAAATGAATTTTGATATATACAAAAAAGTTATGCATTATATAGTCATGCTATTTCTAAATTTTAATTAGTTTGACTTCGAGACTTGATTAAGGAAAAAACATTCAATAAAAAACTATCTAACCAAGTCAAAGCACTAGATATCAAAGTTACAAATCTAAATTCAAAAGAATTAGAATATTATCCTTCATGGAAAAAAATTTATGCATTATACGGTGTGCGTCACTTTTTAAAAATGTTGTTTTCTGAAAAAAGTCAGTTTTCATGGGAGATGGAAAAAGAAGTACAATCTCATTCCAAGAATTTTGAAAAAAATATTTTTAGAATCTATAGACAAAATCTGACGAGACTCTAGTTTGCATCATCTTCAAATTCCTCACGGTTTAGCTGCTATAGGTGCCCAAATGTGAAGATTTAGTTAAAAATAATAATTTTTCAGTGTCTAGTTTGGCCAAAAATTGTAAACCACTATTGTGGGATCACCCTTGAATATTACTCATGATTTGAGCTGAAAATTGCAATTTTTTTTCTATTTTGTTGGAGCTAACTTGCAGCAGTTAAATCTTTAGTTACTAATATATCTAAGAGATCGATTATATTATTTTAACATGTATGGAAGGTGTGTCAATGTGTATTGCAAATATCGGAAGAGTGATTGAGCGATTATGCATAGTTTCACTTATGCATGAAATATTTTATGATGTGAGTCAGAGCAGAGTAGAGTAGAAGTGCAGTTCTATCAATCAAAAGGATAGAAGATTGACTACTAAGCCTAACCAGAACTATAATCAAGCATATTTAGATGTTATTCTCTCAATTCATTCTCTTGGATCTAATCCAAAACTTTGTAAGGTAGTGTGTCTTTCTATTTCTAGCAGTGAGCTCTAGGTAGTGTACTTGAATGCAAGTGCATTCCCATATTGTAATATTTCTTTTTGGTATATGCATATCATATTGTGGATTGGCCATCCACAGTTGTTTTTCCCCTAATAGGGTTTCCATGTAAAAATATCTATGTTATGGTGTTGTGGTTGTTTGCTTTCTATTGTTGCATATTTCTTTTGGTTGAATGTTCTAAGTTGATTAAGGATCAGAATAATAAAGTTAATTTTTGTATAACATTGATTCACCCCCCCTCTCAGTGTTGCTTGTTTCAAAAATACAAAAGGTAGACAACTAGCCAAAGGTACAACAACCAGTGCGGTACTAGGACAAGGCTATCTAATTCTTCCCTCGACTGAGTGCAAGATAAGAATGAGCCAAGGTGGGTGATGAGAAAGAACTCCTTGCATTTTGAAATGATTTGTAATGAAAATAAAGCATGCAATAGTGAGAATATTATGATCCTCCAACTATTACATGTCAAGGAGAAAAAGGACATGCTTTAAGGGATTATTTCTACGATATCAAACATTTTAAATATTTGTTTTAAAGTATGACGCTCATATGTACTATGTCCAATAACTCTATGATATTGACAATGTGATGTGTTTGTATTCTTAGGATTTGTATTTTAATCTTGTCATATGGGTGGCAATGTAATCAGTCCTTTTTGCAAGAGTATTTGTAAATTTCTTTCATTTGTAGATGGTGGGTAAGGGTATTATAGTTTCTTGAGTTTGTAAGGCCTTCATCGATTGCTAGATTCACCAATTTCTTGAGTTGAATGTTAAGGAGGAGGAACTAAGAAAATCATATCATCATTACAAGGCATTGGTTGTTCTTTAAGAAGGAGGACACGTATATCAGGATGAGGACCTTGATATCCTAACCCTTTAGTATCTTCAATTGGTATTTTCTGTAAAAGTTGATGAATTTTATGTTTGCTTGTTGTATAATATCCTTGTTTACTTAATACCATGAGTCCTTTTCCATATGTCTATTCTAGATTGATATAAGTGTTGGTCACTTTGTTAACATAAGATGGTTCAATGTTTGCTTGATTAGAGGAACTAGGTTCACTTATTGTAGGGAACTTAGCTTCAACTTATTTTTCAATGTCAAGATGTAAAAGACCAAACATCTCAAGAGGTTTTGGTTGTTTCATAGAAGGATAAAAGGATCCATTGGTCTCAAGGTTGTTAAAGAAATCATTTATGAAGTTGTTCATGTTTTCATCATCTTCTCCAATTATTTCAACATCAAGAGGAGGACATGCATTAGGATTTGAGTGAGCATTAGTAAGTTCAATTTCATTAGGGTCATTTCCAAAAGCACAGCTTGACACATCCACTAAGAATTTCAAGGACATCCACAACTTACCAAAGCACATATCCATGATGAAATATAATGCAAGAACTTAGAATAAAAGGTGTAAATGAAATCTTGAGATTATTTAATGCATGAAATGAAAAAAATTGAGTTAGATGCAATGAAATGAATGAGACAAAAATTCTATAAATTGAAATAGAAATGTAATCATAGCAAACTGAAACATAGAAACAGAGTTTTTCATGATGGAAAATGCAGTTTAAAATCTCAAACAAGACTAAATATCCTAGAGGGGAATACGAGTTCCAATCAAGGTTTTTCAGGGGTTCAAATAGTGAATAACAATCACCACAAAATACCCAAAAATTAGGAAAAACCAACTACATTGGGACTAAATCAACCAGAGAGGCATATGAGTCCTTGATTAGGGTTTTTGCACAAACTTCAAAAAAAATTGAGTGAATGTTAATTTTTTTGGTTCCAAAATAATGTCTAAACTAAATGCAATTACATATTTTAAGTGAAATTCAATGATGTAAGAGGCAAAAATGCAACCTCTATGCACTTTCACCAATGCAAGATTAAAAAACCCTAAATACAAATTAACTAATGCAAAACCTAATGCAAAATTAATTTAAGATAGATCTAGGACTATGATGCACTCTGAATCAGAAATAAAGTGTTCTAAAGGCTAGGTTTACCAAAATGAAACCTCAGAAATAGGTTGTTCCACCATGGGGGAGATGGAACATAAGGGACCTATTTCACTCAAGGATACCTTAGAGATCTCAATCCAAGGATGGAATGAGGGAAAGAGATATACAATAGGATGCCCTAAGGTGTGATAAAACACTAAAAGAGGGTTCACCACCAAGCTAGGGCTTGGAAGGACTAGGAATGTAAATGATATGCAAGACTTAACTAAATGGCCTAGAAATGAATTCAAATTAGAACAATAAATTGAGAAAGTATAGTGGTGCACCTAGAATCTTGAGGAGGCTTGAATTGATGTCTAAAATGATGGAAATACTATTTTTGATACACATTGGGACTCATATGTCAATAGGTTGATTTAGTCTTAATTTAGGGTTTGGGCTGAAACCAAAATATGTAATTGTTGAATCAAGATCTACAAAAGTACTCTAAAAATAGGTATATTGGGATTCATACGCCATAAGTGGAAATTTAGTCCCAATATTAGGGTTGCTTCAAAACTATGATATCCTCAAATTCTCTATTGTAACTTCTCTCCTAACAAATCCTTGGTTCTAAAACGTTGAATTTGGCCCTATAGGTGACTTTTTGTGATCTTGCAGGATAGATGACAACTTTGGAAACTTGAAAATTTTCTTCCAATCTTTCTCTTCAATGGATCTTCAACCTAAACCATCTAGGTCTACAAATCACACATCAAAGAGAGGGAAAAATGTTGTTTTGTTAGTGGATTGGGGTTGCATTGGTCAAACCCTGTTTTGGTAATCAAACCTTGAAATGAA
>VDFB02121051.1:135575-160704 GCA_007258455.2 Sequoia sempervirens | reverse complement strand
TCTTACCCTCGTCTGCCATTGCTCCCACTCAACCGTGAGACTCCCACTCAACCGTGAGATCTTTCCTACAGACGATAATCGAAACACAACTCGCTCTGATACCACTTGTTAGGTTAGAGATGGCAGATCTAACAATTAAATGCAGATTTAATAAACAAAAACAGAGAAACCAAAACATGCACAGAATAAATCATAACACAGAAATTTAACATGGTTCACCCAATTCTGGGCTACATCCACCAAACCGCAGCCATCCAATTATTTTATTATCCAGTGAAAAACCCTTATTACAATCTCGCAAATAATCGCGTTTTTCATCATACTGAAATACCCATCCGAATCCCTTTTTACCAAGCTTAGAAGCTTCCAGATTTTTGGGTTCTACAAAATCGGATTTTTCCTTTTTTCATTGATTTTTCCCTTTTTCGGTGATCACGCGAAAAAGTAGGAAGAAAATTTGCGAGGACGGGGGGCCAGGGTGTACAGTATACCATGGGCTATACAGTATAGCATGATCAGTCGCCACATACCAACAATAAATTTATAATTGTTTACTAGTTACATACCCCACTGATAGGTGTACTGTAGAAATAAGTAGGTGGAGGACTAGTGTATCCAGTCTCAACACTGTGACCCTATAATTTTATTAAAATAATAAAACTAAATTATTTAATCATGCATTTCATAATCAAAATTTAATAAATTAAATTCAATGAACATGCTGATTTTTACTTGACTATCAATGCCATATGCACAATGCAAAATTTTAGCCATCCTCTCCATCCCCGTAGCAGCATTCAGATCTTGTGTAGCACCATACGGATCCTGTGTAGCAGCATATAGATCCTGCGTAGCAGCCTCTTGTGTACTGGTGGGGTCATATGAACAAGTTTCCCTGCAAGATTGACACACATGGGTTCGAAGGCCACCACCCGAAGACTCCCCTGGATGGTGTTGTACAATAGGGATACTATGATGGATGACACTCTGGGTCAAAGTTTTGATCATCTACAATGTCTCTACATTAGCACTCTCCTTCGCAACAATAGGCATAACAATGTGCTCGCGAGGCGGCCTAGTGAGAGGTCGTCTCCCTTGCCACACAGGATCTGGCTGTGCACCGGGCCTATCCTAAGCTAACCCCCCACCTCTCCCCTAGAACTCCCTCATATCAAAATAATTTGGGATTTGGTTCAATATGAACTCACTGTATAGTTTCCTAATAAAATATTGGGGGACTTCACAATTATTGCATGGTGGGTAATCAAAGACCAAATACCATCTATCATAAAATGGTTTCTAATCTCTTGATGGTGGCACCAATGAATAGGAAACCTCTTTGCATTGAGGGTAAGATTTTGATTTGTTTTAGGGTCGATTGAATAGAGAGCACAAATCACCTTTAGTAATTTTTAAATCTTTTACTTTGTTTATATGATAATTTGTCTACATAATATGCCCTGGCTACCTGCCTCCTATCTTGCCATCCATATATTTGTTGGGTAATTGCATCTACATTTTTTAACATCTCTTTCAATGAATTTTCTAGTGTCATTCTTTTTGTGGTTGAAGCATTTGGATCACTCAACCTACTAATAAGATCCTGAAGTTGTTTTCTATTGTTGTCAATTTCACTCCTCATATTTTCTTGAAATTCAAAACAAATAGTAGACAATACTTACCTCCCACACCTCTTTGTCATCGTGGCGCCATATTTGTAAAAAAAATCCAATTATTGTTGATAAAATTTGTAGAAATCCTTCCTCCTAGAACATGAGCGTGAAAGTGAGGGTTTTTGGCCATGGGCAGAGAGAAACAGTAAATAGAAAATGATAGTTTTAACTTTTTCTTTTTTTTTTTGCTTTTAAAACAACATAATGCGAGCGTATTATAATGCGCTCGCGTTATCTCTTTCCAAAAAAAAATTTGGCCACAAAACTGCGACCATCTTGGTGCACTTACCTTGGGGTACTTTTGAGTATGCCTTATGTTTTCATGGTTACCCTATTGGACCTTAGCATTCTGTGAGTATTTTTGGATATGTGGATTCAAATTGGGTAGGTGACATTGACAACAGAAGATCTACTAGGGGTTACATGTTTATCATTTTTGGTGATGTTATCACTTGGATGAGTAAGCAGTAAGTTGTAGTCGCATTGTCCATGATAGAGGTAGAATACATGGTACCCACTCATGCCTATAGGGAAGCTATTTGGCTTAAGAGATTGTATTTTGATATTGGTTTAGATGTAGGAAAAATTACTATTTTTTGTGACACTAAAAGTGTGATTTGTCTAGCAAAGAGTCCTACCTTCCATGCCAGAACAAAGCACATCAATGTCTAGTATCATTTTGTTTGTGATATGGTAGAAGATGGAAATGTGAACTTGGAGAAGGTTGACAATTTGGAAAATGTCGCAGATGCATTGAAAAAACCAGTGCTCAAGTGCAAAGAAGTTTAGATGGTGTTCTGATTCTATGGGCCTTGGGGCTATGAGAAGATGATTTCATATGACTCTCGACAGGCCTTCAACAAGTGGGAGAATGTTGGGATTAAGCTCAGCCTTAGAGTCCTAATATTAATTTAATTAATGTATTATTGTATTTATTTGTTTTATTTAATTTTCTATGGTGTCATGTCATAAATTGGGACCCATAGGTTGGGTGGCATCCCTATTGGAAGCAACTAGATGACACATAATAATCCCAAGTGGACATAGGTTTCCCACTTTGGAATCTTTGACCTATGATAGATTATATGATGTTTCATAAGACATCTTGTTGTGTGGAGAAAGTTGGTGCCCAAGATGGGTTATGACAAGGTGTAAGAGAATAAGGTATTTTGGGTCATTTATGATAGATTCTCTTACAACTATAAGTGTTTTTAGTTATGACATATTCTATGACAGTTGTAAGATGTGTAAGGCATCTGTCATAGCTTATTTTTAGTATATTCTAGGTACCCAAGCTTGGAGAAAGAATGTTTGGATGTTATGAAACTTGTAAGGGGGTAAGGGAATATGTTACATGTGTCCAAATGCATGTCTATGGCATGGGATATTGTGCCATGTGGATTTGGAAGCCCCTCTCATTCTAGATGCTTCTTGAAGCTTGTATCTCTATATATATTGAGTGCCTTGCATTGTAGAATGCATAGTTTTGTTTGCAAGTAACAAAGTGCTATCAGTATCACTCCAAAATAGGTGTTTTTTCAAAGCACTTGTTGAAGAAAGCTTTGTACTATGGGCTATATTGTAACTCTTATTTAAGTAATACTATAGTACTATGATTTTGAAGGGTGGGGTTTTTTACTAGAAAGGGTTTTCCCCACATATATTTGGTGTATGTTGTATTTGTGTACTTGTTGTTCTATTCCATTATTCCTATGTATTTCTCTTGTTGTAACTGTATAAGGTGTTAAAAGGAATTTTTTTATAACTCTCCCCTACTTAGGTTAGTGTAGGAAGCTATTTTTGCTCACCTGACTTCCTTTTAGAAAATAGATCTAAAATTTAGGTCAAAATATCACCCACAAATTGATGGAAAAGCATAAGTGGTCAATAGGAGCTTAGGTAACTTGTTGTGATGCTTAGTAAGAGATAAATTAGGAAATTGGATATAATTCTACCACAAGAAGAGTATGCATACAATAACTCAATAAAAAAGAGTGCAAGAAGTACACTATTGAAAATTGTGACTAGATCGTAATTGAGAGGGGTAGTGAAACTCAAAGACATTGATATGGAAGATAAGAGAAGTGTAGAAGTAGAAGGATTCATAAGATACATGGAAACATTACATACCAAAGTACAAAAATAGTTGAAGACAATGAACAATAAATACAAAGGACAATCAAATGAAAAGAAAAGATGTAAGGAATTTGTTGTTCAAGATGATGCCATGACATACCTCAAAAAAAAAAATTCTAGTAGGCACATACAACAAGCTAAAGATGAGGAAGTTTGGCCCATGCAAGATTCTCAAGAAATTTGATTTAGGAAATGCCTATGAGGTTGAGCTACTGAAGGTGCTTGGTTTATCACCAATATTAATCAAGCAACAACAATGGATCAAATTTCACTCCAAATCATAGATATTTTATCAATAATAAGATCATACAGAGAAGATTTTGAACACTAGAATTGGGTACAACACCAAAAAAAAATAAGAATACATAATTAAGTGGAAAAGAAGGTTGGTAGAAGATTCATCATGGATTTCACAAACTAAGGTGGACCATCTTGATTTCCCTTTAACCTTGGCAAAGTGAGGGACTCATTATATTCAAACAATCCCAAGTGTTTTCGAAAGTAATCTTGCATCAACCAATTTTTTTTATTTCAATTATGATTCTTAGTACAATGCATTATATTTCACCACATAATCTCATTTCAACTCATACTAGTGGATCAAAACTAAGTAACATTTCGTGCACATCATATCTAGATATCAAGATATTTCAATTAGTTTACAAATAGTTATCACTTCTAGAAGTGACATCAAGTTCACAATTTAGAATAATCAACACACAATTCAATGTGCAAATTTTGTGACACCTTCTCATGACTTGCAACATTCAAATAAGCATAGCAAAAGACAATGTAGGATCAGAAGAACCTTCAATTGGAATTGCATCAAATTTTATTAACTCTTGGAGCTTCATCAATAGGATTTAGGTTGACCTACACATTTCATCGAACATCAAGATCTGGGAACCTATTCTAGCCAATGTAGATCATTGATAAAGAATGGAACTGCCATATAAACACGTCTTAGAGAATATTAACAACACTAATTTGAGAAGTAGAATATTTCAAAAGTTGAATTTCCTCATGTGATCAATTGCTATATCTTTGTATAACATATTGTAATATGCATGTGACATGCTAGTGAGCCATATTGTAATTATTTTGTGATATTGAATTAATGTGAAGTTGCTTTACCATTCTATGTTAGTTATGTTCTATTAACTCTAAGCTACATGGTTGGCTCATACTTTCTTGGGACTCTACATTTTTTATTTTGTCAACAAGCCATGTTCCATCTAAAGATATAACCATTGGAGAGCCTCAAACACAAAATACTTGAGGGGGCTTGTTTTGGTTGTTTTACTATCTACAAGGAGACATTTAGTAAGCTTTAATTTGAATATATCATTAAGGAAAAAATTTAGTATGTCTCAAGTGCATGTATTCATTTTAGTTTATTGAAACAAAGGTTGAAATATTGACCAGTATAAGAGCTCAATTACAATCCTATGAACATTTTCATGCACATAGGGCACAATTATCATTTAAGACCAACATTAGTTTGACATTTTTATTTATCTATCCCAACTCAAACCTCACAGAACAACCCCTTAACCTAATATAATTTTAAATATAATATATTTTCTCATCTCTCATGCTGGATCTATATTATCCTTCATATAATTAAATTACAATTATTAATATGTAACTAATCTTCCCTATATTTATATTTATTAAAATTTTAAGAAATAAATAACACTTAATATTAACACATTTAAAATGAATTAAATATATATATAAACTCTAAAATTA
Source organism: Sequoia sempervirens (assembly GCA_007258455.2). Lineage (NCBI taxonomy): Eukaryota > Viridiplantae > Streptophyta > Pinopsida > Cupressales > Cupressaceae > Sequoia > Sequoia sempervirens. The sequence continues at coordinate 155,143 of VDFB02121051.1, read as the reverse complement.
ATTAATTTTTTTATAATTTATTTTCACCTTATAATCATCATTAGTTCATACTTATGTCACATGGTCTCCCAAATATGTAATAATAGGTAAAAAGCCTTAACAACTCTTTCTTCCTCACCCATCATTGACATTCCCATGTCTTCATCGTCTGGTGCATTATTACCCGATTTCTCTAGTGTAAGTTGGTCCTCATTCCTTCCAAAAGGGGAAGATTGTGTGAAAACACCTATCCATACCCATTTCCCTTGTTTCAACATCATATCCGAGCTGGAATTTTTAACAAAGCACAACATCTCTGCCCACATTTTAATTTCATTTCCATTCCATATGCATGAGTCAACTATAGTGAGACCAGGAAGGTCAAAGACTTCGGAGCCACCTCCATACCACTCGCTATCCTTGGACATATTATACATTCTGATGGCCATTTCTGCAAAAACATTACAATACAATACAATAAACCCATGAACACTTATTACATAATGAGATCGCGTATCTAAAAAGTATTGTTATCGTTATAGTTTGAAGGCAAGCTTCTAATGCCATGTAAGAGCTCTACTCTTCTCAAACTATCCATATTCCTAGACTTTTTATAAGCCAATTATGTGCAATCAACGCCTCCAATGAGCTGCAATATTACATTACAATACAATAAACCCATGAACACTTATACATAATAAAATATCGTGTATCTAAAAAGTACTTTTACCTTTATAATTTGAGGGCTAGGTTCTAATGTTGATAAGTTCCATCCTGACAGGTCTACTCTTCTCAAACTCTCCGTATTCTCTCAAACTTTTAAAACTCCTACCTTCCACTGAGTGTGTGGTGTGGTTCCAATGGGGCTTCCAACGTCTCCAATGAGACTAGTTCTAAGCCTTCTATCATCTTCAAGGCCGGGCTTAACGGGCACACTCTAAGGGTACACTACCTTCCACTGAGTGTGTGGTTCCAACGGGGCTTCCAACTTCTCCAATGAGACTAGTTCTAAGCCTTCTATCATCTTCAGGGCCGGGCTTAACGGGCACACTCTAAGGGTACACTCCTTAGGTGGTTGGGCCTATTCACTGACATTCCCGTACTTTACTTTATCGGCTTTTTAGAGATTTCCGTTTAGTTAACTTTTATCTCCGTTTTCCGTTTCAGTTAACTTTTTATCTTAGTTTTCCCGTTTAACCGTTTAAAGTTATGTTTTATTTCCCTCACATTCCATAACCCGCCGAATACTCTGCCAAAGGAAAGATATTGTACAGCTTTTTAAAACCATACTCTATGCACTTATTAGCAGGAGATGATTTCGGTGTATGGGAGTTTAATTAGATATGCGTGTTTATATAATATAAAATTTTAAATAATTAATTAAAAATATATATAATAAATATATAATGAAAAATAATGAAATAAGTTTTAAAAATAATAATAATAAATATATATAATGAAGGATTTTGAAACAAATTTTATATAATAAATTTGTTTTCAATTATTATTATTATTTTTTTAAATATATTTTTGTTATGTTTGTTTTTAAAGTTATATAATATATTTATATAATATTATTATTCTATTTTTAAAATAATATAAATATAATTAATTAAAATTGTTGATATAATAATATACATTATTTTTCATAATATGACATTTATGATAATATATTCAATACAAGGCAACCAAGGTCATCGAGAGCAAACACATTAACAACAAAGTGACAATAATATTATTGTTGTTACAATAATATACATTATACTTTATTTTTATTTATCTAAAATTTATTTTTTACTTTACAACTATTGAAGAATTTTGTATTTTATTTAATCAAGAGTTATTTCTATTTATAGTTATTTTTTAAATTTAAAATCCCACATAAAAAACTCTCAACAAAATAAAATAACAACAATCAATAGTACTTTAGTATGAATTACATGTTAGAATTCATAAAACATTCAATGTAAAAAATATTTCTATAGTCTCATGTTGATGAACGTAGGAAAATTTATAATATTCAAATTTAATATCATTTTTTTTCTCTTTTCTTCATTCATAAAAAGAATATTTGAATTTATTAAATTTAAAATATTAAACAATAATGATCCCTCCATTAGATTATAATAATACTTGTATCTTTCAAAATTTAAATAAATAATGGATATCTACAATAGTAGTAAGACACAACGTGTCATGCCATGTCATATATAAAAATTGAAACACAACTCAATATTTAAAAATTAGAACTATCTAAGAATTATTTAATTTTTATTTACTTTAGAATTATTTTATATGTCATGATCATATATAAAAATTGAAACACAATTAAATGTTTAAAATGTTAAAACTATCTAAGAATTACTTAAGTTTCTTATTTACTTGAGAGTTATTTTATTAAAAAATATATATATTTATTTAGAAGATTTTAATTTTTTAAAACAAAAGTTAAATAATATAATATCTCATTTTCCATTGATTTATGTTTATAGAGAAAATTATTATTTCTTGTTTATAATGTCCACCTCGATCAAAGTTTGCATATATTTTCTCCCTATTCATCTCCCATGTGTCCATTAAGTTTAAAATTTTCTACATGTGTAGGTGTGTTCAATTTTCTAAGTGTGCAAGCTTTTAAAGTTTCATATATTTTCATCCTATCATATCATTTACTCAAACTCCGCCCTTTCCTTTATATTCACATCAAAACATTGAACTTTCACTTCCTAGCATGCCTTTTTGACCAACATTTCGTTAATCCTTATTCCTATCAAAAGTTAAGATGTCCCTATCCTAGCATGCCTTTCTACATGACTTAATTGTTTCCATTATTCCTATTGAGATGCCAGACTTTGCAACTATGGCATGAATTTCCTTCTAAGTTTATTTGTTTCCTTTGTCCCCACTATATTTTTTAGTTCTCCTTCCCAACATCCCTTTCTTTCAATCCTCCCACTTTTACTTAGTTTTATCATATTTTTGTGTTATTCCTTACCAATATGCCTTTAGCCTAGATCCCAACTCCCCAACACTTACATCAAATTACCTTTCAATATTGGATCTTCAACCTTTATCTAACTCATGTACCTTATACATGGTACCCCCAAACTCTAATCCCCAACATATTAAACTATTTCACCTCAATTAGATCAAAATTTTGGGTATCTTCCTATAATTTGGGTATCTAGGGTGCTATACTCCCAAACATTGACCATCGATATGGGGCATGATATTTAAGTTTTTCCCAACCTAAAAACTTTGATATTTTCACTTTTTCACACTATTTACTCTCATATTCCTTGTTGCACACCCTAGAGTGCCATTAATGGCCAATTTTAATGTTGAAACTATTGCATAAGGGTTTTCCCTATACAAAAAAAAGTTTTAAATAACAAGGTAATGATTTCACATGAATTCACAATGCTAGAGGTGGAATATAGCCATGTTTTCATTAATGTGGTGGTTGCATCCTATTCTACCTTGTTCCTTATGTAATCTTAGCTATTATTTTGGAAAAATTGCATACCAATCATTAATTGGAAGGATATCAAGAGTGAAAACATCCAATTGAAGATTATTATTCATATTCTACACATAAAAAAAAAAAATCGTTGTAACTATTGTCCCTACCATTATTACAAAGTATTTTGATGTAATCTTATAATTGGTTGAAATAGTATGAAAATTTCTAAATTTTATCTTTCTTCACTAACACAATTATTCATTTTGGGTTATGAATGTTGATGAATAAGTTGTAAAGAAATATGGGTTTTTACAAGTTATAATTAAAATATTATAATATTTTTTTTACATAAAATAATCATTAGGGTTATTGCAATGGTATCAAATTTGTGATCTTGTCATCCTATAAATCATAGAGTTATGATATCTCATTGCTAGATTCAATATATACGAAAATCTACATAGAGGGATTCAAAGAGAGATTATCTTTCTACACTCAAGGAATTACATTGAGATCATCACTAGAATAAATTACTTTAAGGTTTGTATGTTACTAGAATATATCAAAATAATTGAAGGAAACCCTCATTTCAAAAACATATAGAATTTACTTTCCCAAATTACTTGAAATGGATAAAAATAAAGGGTGGACAAATACAAAAATAGAAAATCCACAACTAGTATTGACATATAAATAATTTATAAAACACAATATTTGAACAACTCAAAGGAAGAATCACATAGGAAGGGACATCATGCATCCACTAGAGGACCACACTACCAATTATTACAAAGAAGATGAATGCAGATACTAGAAATAATTTGAGAAGAAATAGAATTTTCTTCTTTTGTAATGGACCTTGTGAGTTAAGCCACAAATATCAAAGAAAAAATGAGATAATTCCAAAAGAAGAGTTAGATAAATTTGCTAAAGGGCTAGAAAAATAGATCATGGAACCAAAAAAAAATGGGTATACTAGATTCAAACCTACAATAAAGGGTCTTAGCAAAATTATGAAGCATGAACAAAATAAAGAAGAACAATTCTAGATCTGCACGAAAGGGATAATAAACAAAGCATGGAAGAGTATAGAAAAAGAGCTATGAGTTTCAAGAATTTAAAGTCATTTGTAGTTCAATAGAGGGAGCTAACAACTTTGACTATATGCATGTTATTAGATATCTTTTACTTCATGCTTTATCATGTTTGATTTGTTAGCATCATGGTACAAATCACTAGAAAGGTGAAATAATTCAAACTTAGCATTCCATAAGTGAACTTGTTGGAATATTTGATGTATTTAATATTATCATTACTAATAAATTCATCATACCATTTTCTTGGATAATTAGATAAATTAATTTATCCATGGGAAATCATAAGGTAGGTGATCAATTACACATGTTTAGAAAATTGACATTAATTTATGTTTATTTACTTATTAGTTATTTTATAAAAATAAAAATAAAAATAGAAGGTTTTAATGTTTTAAATTTTTTTAAATAATTCTATGTAAATGAAAAAAATTGTAAAAATAATAAAATTAAATAATTCTTAAATAGTTTAAATTTTTTAGAACATTTAATTATGTTTCAATTTTTATATATGATCATGTCATATAAAATAACTCTTAAGTAGATTAAAAATTAAATAATTCTTAGATAGTTTTAATTTTTTAAATATATAGTTGTGCTTCAATTTTTATATATGATCATAGCATGTCACTTTGTGTCTTACTATTATTGTAAATATCCATTATTTATTTAGAGTTTAAGAGGTACATGAATGATTATAATCTAATGGGGGAATCATTATTGTTTAATATTTTTAATTTAATAAAATTGAAATATTTTTTTATGAATGAATGAAAAGAGAAAGAAAATGATATTAAAATTTGAATATTATAAATTTTTCTATATTCATGTTCATCAACATGGGACTATAAAAATATTTTTTCCATTGAATGTTTTATGAATTATAATATTTTGAAAGTTGTTTATATTTTTATGTTAGTTTAATAATTATTTTTTCACAAATTATTTTAATAAGTGTTGTTAAAATTAGTTTTTGTTGTACAATATGTTAGAAATTATAATTCATAATAAAGTACTATTGATTGTTGTTATTTTATTTTTTTAGAGCCTTTTTATGAGATTTGAAATTAAAAAAAAAAACTATAAATAGAAATAACTCTTGTTAAATAAAATAAAAAATTCCTAAATAGTGTAAAGTAAAAAAATAAATTTTAGGTAAATAAAAATAAAATAATGTATATTTTTGTATCAACAATTTTAATATTATTTTAAAAGTAGGATAATAATATTATATAAATATATTATCATGCATTTTATTATATTATAAAAAATAATGTATATTATTGTATTTATATTATTTTAAAAATAAAATAATAATATTATATAAATATATTATATACGTGTTGTCATGAAATCATTGTGTATATTAAAAATAAAAATAATTTAAAAACAATTTATTGTATAAAATTTGTTTCAAAATCTTTCATTATATATATATATATATATTATTATTTTCAAAACTTGTTTCATTATTTTTCATTATATATATTTATTATCAAATATTTTTTTAATTAATTATTTAAAATTTTATATTATTTAAACACCCTTAATATAGAGCTATCTCTAATTAAATTCCCTTAATATAGAGCATCTCTAATCAAAATTGGCCATTAATGGCACTCTAGGTTAATTATTTAAAATTTTATATTATTTAAACACCCTTAATATAGAGCATCTCTAATTAAACTCCCTTAATATAGAGCATCTCTAATTAAAATTGGCCATTAATGACACTCTAGGGTGTGCAACAAGGAATATGAGAGTAAATAGTGTGAAAAGGTGAAAATATCAAAGTTTTTAGGTTGGGAAAAACTTAAATCTCATGCCCCATATTGATGGTCAATGTTTGGGAGTATAGCACCCTAGATACCCAAATTATAGGAAGATACCCAAAATTTTGATCTAATTGAGGTGACATAGTTTAATATATTGGGGATTAGAGTTTGTGGGTACCATGTATAAGGTACTTGAGTTAGATAAAGGTTGAAGATCCAATATTGAAAGGTAACTTGATGTAAGTGTTGGGGAGTTGGGGTCTAGGCTAAAGGCATATTGGTAAGGAATAACACAAAAATATGATAAAACTAAGTAAAAGTGGGGGGATTGAAAGAAAGTGATCTTGGGAAGGAGAACTAAAAAATATAGTGGGGACAAAGGAAACAAATAAACTTAGGAAGAAATTCATGCCATAGTTGCAAAGTTTAACATCTCAATAGGAATAAAGGAAACAACAAAGTCATGTAGAAAGGCGTGCTAGGATAGAGACATCTTAACTTTTGATAGGAATAAGGATTAACAAAATGTTGGTAAAAAAGGCATGCTAGGATGGGAAAGTTCAATGTTTTGATGCGAATATAAAGGAAAGGGTGGAGTTTGAGTAAATGATATTATATGATGAAAATATATGAAACTTTAAAAGCTTACGCACTTAGAAAATTGAACACACCTACACACTTAGAAAATTTTGAACTTAATGGGCACATGGGAGATGAAGAGAGAAAATATATACAAACTTTGATAGAGGTAGACATTATAAACAAGAAATAATATTTTTTCTCTATAAACAAAAATTAATGGAAAATGAGATATTATATTATTTAACTTTTGTTTTAAAAAATAAAAATCTTCTAAATAAATAAATATATATATTTTTAAATAAAATAACTCTCAAGTAAATAAGAAACTTAAGTAATTCTTCCATAGTTTTAACATTTTAAACATTTAATTGTGTTTCAATTTTTATATATGATCATGACATATAAAATAATTCTAAAGTAAATAAAAATTAAATAATTCTTAGATAGTTCTAATTTTTAAATATTTAGTTGTGTCTTACTATTTTTTTTAACCCCTATAACCCCCCACCGCTAGTAAACTTTTTACCGTGACCGGCAGTGTTGGCGGGACACACCAACCGATACCACGGGAGCGCCGGAGAGTCGAACCCATGGTGGGCGCCCTGCCATAGGGAACACCTTAACCAACTAAGCTCTGACCAGTGCCCCAGTTGTGTCTTACTATTATTGTAGATATCCATTATTTATTTAAAATTTGAAAGATACAAGTATGATTATAATCTAATGGAGGGATCATTATTGTTTAATATTTTAAATTTAATAAATTCAATTTTTTTTTTTATGAATGAAAACTAGAGAAAAAAATGATATTAAATTTGAATATTATAAATTTTCCTACGTTCATCAACATGAGACTATAGAAATATTTTTCCATTGAATGTTTTACTAGCATACCTATATTTTAAAAATATATATAAAGTACACCAAAAGATATCCTTCTCAAGACGTCTATTTTTAATCAATTGAACCTTAACCCAAATTCATGCTTAACTCTAACCATAAAGTTATTTGAACCCTAATCAGAACCCTATTTGAAGTTGGTTTGGATTACTGACTTATAGACAAGGACAAATTTAGAAGAGTGTCTTTCAAGTTTGAAAAAGTGTAGATGGAAAACCCAACTTCAAAATGGTTGTCACTAACTCCTGGCTCACCCAAATAGTTGATTATCACACTAAGATGTGCATATTCAATAGAAAATTAAAATTCATAAAACTCAGAGTGAAAGAGTGGAATGTTGATTTTTTATTAAATCATAATCTTGATTTAGTCATAACTATAATTGAATTGTAACTCTAATTGAATCAAAACTCTACTTGAACCCTAACCCTAACAATAATCTTAACCCTTAGCCTAATTTAAGCCTACCCCAGCAAACCCTAACCTTAACCCTTACCCTAATTAAATCTTAAGCCTAATTGAATATTGAGGGAACTGTAATTGAACTCTAGCCCTAACTTTGAATGTAACTCCCGCAAACTTCAAGAATTTTATAGATAAAATATACCAAGGTGGATGTATGAACCTAGGTAAAAGAGATTTGACGACTTAAAGTCATATTGCTTCATAGCCAAGTTAAATCTTGTAAAATTTCTTCATATGAACTTTAGGAGGGACAAAGCTTATCCAAATCTCCAAAAATAGGTCCCAACATGAACCTATCCTATAGGCATTCAACCTAGGGACTTTTTCACTTAATAATGAAAAAAATCACTAAATAACATTTTAAAAAATCCTTCTACACAACCTTGTTTAAAAAGTAGTAATCAAGTATCCATATATTTTTATTTTTTATACATTTATTAAAAAAAATTAAATTTTTTATAATTATTTCTATCTATTTTAATAATGAAATTTGAATACCCATGCTAATTCCAATTTAATTTTAGAACAATTTTAATAAACATACATATTGACAAAAGCAATCCATGTAAGGTGGGCACATTTTTCAATCCCTTCTTCCACCATCCAATCCTCCACTCACTCATTTCTATCCATGTTGAACTCCGCTTTATCCATACATTCTCATTATCATATATTTACTATAATTAGCTTTCTATTACACTTGTGTCCACATATATTCCTATATATTTTTCTTTATCCATACATTCTCATTATCATATATTTACTATAATTAGATTTCTATTACACTCATGTCCACACATATTCCTATATATTTTACATCGAAGGCGTATCCAATTTGAGAGAGATCAACAATCAACGGTTGACCTCTTTCCATAGCACCTGACAAATGATTGAAAACAAGTGCACCATCGATCTTATTAGTTTATGCACTATTTTTTGGCTACTTAATGGTGTCGCTCGCCCACCCATGCATGACTTAAATTATTATGCTATAGAAGTTAGCTATTGCAAGATAAGAAGACATGGGTTTCCAGAGCTTGTTGCATTGTTTCACTGTATGCAAAAAAATAGAAAATGCACAAAATGGGTATGTTGAAAAGGTTTTAGAATCTTTCAAACAAATGCAATTGCTAGGTGTAAAGCCAGATTCCTCAACCATTGCCAGCATCCTCCTTGCCTATGCTGAAATGGGAGCTTTGGAATAGGCTATGCACATCATTCATTGGATAAAAGATAGAGGGGTTTCATAAGATGATGTATTCACAACTTCCCTGGTAGCCATTCAAGTTTAGTGGATGAGCGTTTATATATTTTAATAAGACAAGTAACCCTTATTGCATTACACTTAAAATTGATCATTGTGTGTATGGTTGAGGTTCTTGCCTATGTTAAGTACATCAAGAACACCCTAAAATTTATGATTAAGATGCCAATTAAACATGTGATGGTTGTGTGGATGTGTTTTGTTGGCCCTTACAGATTACATATGGATATAGCTTTTAGAGTATTTACAATGATGCTACTTTTTACTTGGATCCTAAAAAAATTGTGACTTATCATCTGCTCTTAAAAATCTATGTAGATGTGGGAAGGTTGTACATGTCTTACAATCATTGCAATCCATGAGATGACATCTTCTTCAAAACTTTAGGTATTATGTTAAATAGTTCATGCACCTTGTTAATACTTCCACTTTTTGTATGCATGTCTACTATGGAAGTTGTGACTATAATATTTGACAAATTATCTCTCTCTACCTCTCCCCTCTTTGTATATCCCTTTCTTTCTCAAGTCCTCTCTCTTTGTTCTTTAAGTCTCACTCTATTTTTTCCTCTATCTCCTTACCCCCCCTCTCTCACACTCTTCCCCCCTCTATCTCTCCCTCTTTCTATCTGTATCCCTCCCTCTCTCTCTCTATTGCAACATAACATGAGCTCATTGGTAATGGAGCTCATTTAGAGGTTTTGTTTCGATCATGTTTGGATCCCTATAAAAAGATGCATAGTTAATTTGAAGCTATCACTTCTCCATTGAAACTTATGTTGCACAAAAAACATCATTTTCTAAATGGCCTGCCAATTGCACACCAAGGTGTGATTACCAGTTTCACTCCATCTTGAAAAGGAAACAATTGGAAATCATATGCATTGCAAGGAACATCATTCTAAGAATCTTTTCTTTGGAGCAAAAATATAAACTTGTGTTTGCATCAAATCATTCTATGACATAGAAGATTATAAATAGTCTTTGGAAATTTTTACAACTATAAGGCTACTCTAAGCAAGGGGCCAATCTAGGAGAATCTAGCTCAAAGTACAAGCATCACAATTATACACAATTTATAGACCTATCAAAACATTCCCATAATAGACAAGATCAAACCCTACAAAACACATGTTATTTATAAATAAGTTATATTTTCAATTTACCACAACAACAAAAAACTCTACATTATATCAAACTTATTCTTCAACATTAATCCTTAAAAACTAAACACTCTTACTCTTTTACATTTAATTTTTTGAACTCCTAAAATAATAATTTAACTATTTTAATTCTTTTTTTTTTCATAATTGTTGCATGACATTTCCGGCAATCCTCGCACACATCAGACGAATGTACTCCTTGTGCACTAAACATCTTCGAAACACAAGCCTAGAAAAATTGTGGAAAAAATTTATATTTTCATTTGTTAATTTGCTTCATTCACCTGATTTTTAGTGGAAAAAAAATTACAACCATTTTAATATATCTTATTAATTTATATTTATATTTATATTTCTAATCTTATAAATTTATATTTCTATTTGAAAAAATATTTTTAAAATATTTAATCGAATGCAAATAACACATGAAAATTAATAATAAGTAAATGTTTGACTTAAATATTAGATGATCATTTAAATTATTTTTTAAAAGGAACATTACTAAAACTATAAGACCAAGGAAAAAAACCTACATCCTACATAAAAATACACTATTTACTAATATATACTAATACAAAATGTTAAAAATAATTTATATTTTAAATCTTATAAATTTAAATTCAAGTAAATTATAAATAATTTAATTTTAATCTTAAAAAAAACTAAATTTAGCATTTGTTAATTTGCTTCGTTCACCTAATTTTTAGTGGAAAAAAAATTACAACCATTTTAATATATCTTATAAATTTATATTTTTATTTATATTTCTATTTATATTTTAAATCTTATAAATTTATATTTCTATTTGAATTTATATTTCTAATCTTATAAATTTATAGTTCTATTTGAATTTTTTTTTTTAAATATTTAATCCAATGCAAATAACACATGAAAATTAATAATAAGTAAATGTTTAACTTAAATATTGGGTGATCATTTAAATTATTTTTAAAAAGCAACATTACTAAAACTATAAGAATAAAATACACGAGAGTTATCATTATCGAGGCCTATTGCACTAAGAAAAAACCTTTCTATAATAGATTGTTAATATTAAATTCAATTGAATGCTAAGCCTAATTGAAACCTAAACCTATTCATAACCCTAAATCTAATTCTACTTGTAACCCTAAACCTAACTCTACTTTTAACCCTAATAGTAATCCTAATTATATCTATAACCCTAATTTATCTCTAATTATGGTAAGGGTTAGGTTATAGTTTTATTAGGAGTAGGGTTAGTATAAGGATAAGGATTACAATTCAATTAGGGTTGGGGTTAGTGTTACAGTTACCTAGGGTTAGTCTTAATATTACATTAAGGTTAGGGTTAGATTTTAATTAGATTTAAATTAGGGTTTAATTAGGCTTAGGTTAGTTTTCAATCAATGCTTAATTACAGTTCAATTAGGGTTTAGTTATGGTTGGAGTTAGTATTAGGATAAGCTTATAGTTGAATTTGATTTAAGGTTTAATTAGTATAAGGGTTAGGGTTCAATTAGGGTTGTTATTAGTTTTAGGGTAACACTTGTGTTTAATTTGAGCTAGGATTCAGATATTATTAGGGCTAGGGTTTGTATTAGGGTTAGGGATAAACTTTTTTGAATTGTAACCCTTTCTTAATTAAATCCCAACCCTAGTTGAACTTTAATTTAATTATAACCCTAATTTAACCCTAACCCTAAACCTAACTATAACTTAATCCTAATCCCACTAAACCTTACCCAAATTTAAAAATCTAACCCTAACCCTAACTAAACAATAATTGAACCCAAATTAAAATCTATTAGTAACTCTAATTGAACTCTAAACCTAATCCTAATCCTAATGCTAACCCTAACCCCAAGCTTTATTGTAGAACCATAACCCTATTAAATCTTAATTTACTTGAACCCCAATTGAAACCCAAACTCAAACCCTAAGCTTTATCATAGAACCAGGACTATAACCCTAACCATAATTGAACCTTAACCCTAAACTTAACAGTAACCCTTATCTTAAGCAAACCCCAACCCTAACCCTAATTGAACCATAGCCTGAATTAAACACTAACCTTATTTGAACCATAACCCTTACCTAATTAAATCCTAATTGACCCTTAATTTAACTATAACCTTAATCGAACCCTAACCGTAACTTTTTTTGAAACCTAATGCTACTAAACCTTACCCTAACTTAAAAATCTAACCCTAACCCTAACCAAACCTTAATTGAGCCATAATTAAACCCTAATTGTAACCTTGATTGAAACCTAACCCTAAGTGTAACCCTAATTCTACCGTAATGTTAATCTTAACCCTAAACTTTATATTATAGAACCATAACCCTAATTAAATCCTTATTAAACCCTAACCCTAACCCTAACCCTAATTGAATCCTAACCTATCCTTGATTAAACTATAACCTTATATGAATCGTACCCTTAACTAATTAAACCCTAAACCTAAATCTAATTAAATAGTAACCTTAATTGAACCATTATCCTCATCTAATTAAACCCTAACCCTAATTGAACCCTAACACTAACCATAATTTAAATCTAACCCTATTAAACCTTTCTCTAATTTAGAACTCTAACCTTAACCCTATATAAACCTCAATTAATTCCTAATTAAGTTGTAACCCTAATTAAACCTAATCCTAATTGAACTCTAATTCTAGCCCTAACCGTAATTGGATTGTAAATCTAATTGAATCCTAATGCTAATCCTACTCCAATTTTATTGTAGAACCATAAACCTAATTGAACCCTAATTAAACCCTAACCTTAACCCTACCCTAACCCTACTCTAACCCTAACCCTAATTGAACTATAACCTTAATTATACCCTAACCCTAATTTAACTCTTGTCCTAATAGAATTTTAATCTTAATTGTATCCTAATTCTAACCCTAATCCTAACCTTAACTATAATTGAACTGTAATCCTAATCTTAATCTCAACCCTAACCCTAATCGAAAGCCTAAGTTTTATCTTAGAAACCTAATTGTATCCCTAACCTTTTTTGAACCATAACCATAACCTTAATTGAATCCTAACCCTAATGTTGAACACTATTAAAAAAATATATTAAAAAAATCATTATATTTTTTATTTTTAGTTAAATATAATTTAAATAACTTTTCAAATTTCTATATTTTTTTATATAAAAGATATGCTCAACTCCATAAAATTTCTAATTAATTTCATTCAAATTGAATAATTGAAGATTATATTTTATAAATTTATTTTAATCATTATTTTATATTTTATAATAAAAATAATCTTCTATATAAACATTAATAATCTTTTAAATTTCTATCATTTAAAATATGTAGCACATGACACCTTTCACTGTATAACACCTTTCAACGTAAAAAAAAAATTGTATATTTATTTTATTTTTCTTTTATAAATATAATTTTTTATTTTTCTTTTACTAAGAATTATCTTTTAATATTATAAATGTTAATCTAATAATCTCTAGTAAAATTTACAACTATTAAAAATGATTACACACAATAAATTAGAAATTCTCAAATAAGATTGAATTATATATTTAAAAAAATTATAATAAAATACTTGAACTAATATTTTAGTCAAATATCTTTATTTTTGAACTTTTTAAATTTTATAACTATGATATGGAAGCTAATAAAAATAAATAAATGATGTTCATTAATAAATTATAAAATCTTACATCAGATTGAATTATATTTTAGAATAAAATAGTTTGAACTAATATTTTACTCATAAATTTTTTTTTAAAATTTTTAAAATATTAAATTTTCTAATTATAATATAAATACAAACAAATTAAAAAAAATCATTAACAAAGTAAATCAATATTTCATTTCAATGTAAATCAATTTAGTAGTTGACTATAAATTCAATAGAATGAATATGATATAGAGAATGAAAGTAAGAATGACTCAATGAAAATTATCTATATTCCATGTTAATTACAAGAATATGGACCATGTGAACACAATTTCCATCTTTTTATAATTTTAAAATACACATGAATATTGGAAAGAACTCCACCACTCTTATTGGATGTAGTTGACACGTGTATTTCTAGTTTATCGTTAGTTGCAGGAACTACGGCTATTCTTGTGATACCAATAAAACCCAAACAAACGATCTTTCCTGGTTTTACTCCTCTTTAGACAACAATGTTTTACATTAATGGTAAAAGTTGAATATTTTTCTCAGTAAATTCTCAAAGTTTCACTTATTCAACATTTTAACTGAGGAAATTCTGACATGTAAAATTAGGAGAAAAAAAACCTGTAAGCGGCAAAAAGAAAACTCATTCAGCCAGTAAAAAATTTCAATGCAAATTTTAGCTATTTTTACAGATTAATTACTGGCATGAATAGTTGATATGCTTAGAAGATTTGCTTGTTCATGGATCAAAAAACTTCAAAGGAGAAGAAAGGATTGCCCAGAATTTTTATTTTATTTCATTGAAATGACTCCAGAAAAATTACTTCGGCACTGAATGCCTTTTGAGAAATTCTTATTTTTGAGCAATTAATTCCATGAACACAGCTTTTGTATTCTAGAATTTTGAGTGATACAATTTTTTTTGCTTATAACTGTAAAAATGAGTAATTTATTCTATAAAATTAGTTGCAGAGCGACCTACTAACATCTAAAAAGAAAAAAGAAAACTATAATTTTCACGCTAAAATTCAAAGTCCTTAGGGAAGCCTGGAGGCAAGAATTCTAAAAATATTCATATAGATGCCTTCTGCAATGTAATTAGAAGGCTGAGGCAGTGGCGGTGGCAGAAAATTTGTCTCAGGAAAACATATACTCTTCTGCAAGTTAAGCTAAAAATTTATATTTTAACCTGGAAATAAAATATTCATATAGAAATCTTTCTGAAGAGACCCAAAGAAACAATCCGCAGCTGTCTTCATATCAAGACCACCAATATTTAAAACAAAAAATAATACTAGAAATAAAACATTTTGCGTAGATACTTCAGCATTTTAATACCTTTAAACTACAAACCAGAAAATGTAAGGAGCAATGTCAATCGAAATCCTAAGAGAAACAATGTTCAAATTTTCAAATGCCTTAAATAACAAACATGAAGCTCCTCGAAATAAATTTATTGCTGCGATTTGAAGAGGTTTAGTCTAAGATCCATGCTTCCATATTCAATAACAAAACGATCTTGTGAAATAAAATCCTCTCTGATATAAAATCTGTAAGCATTAAAAATACCTTTCATATTTAATGTCGACAATCCCTATTTGCCAGTGCCTTGATATTTGTATGGATTGGAACCACAAAATCCATCTGATTGTTTGTTGTTAGGTCTGTAACCACTATCTTTACATTGATTTGGTATATTTTTTATTTGATTAATGTAATTTTTTCTTCATTAGATCATCAAAATGAGATGACAAACCAAAAGAACTAAATAATTGAAAGGAATAAATGACATGCCTGATAGCGCTACATCCGACACCATTTCTATATAATTTGGGGCTTGAAGCTGCCACATTTTGGTCATTGAGTCTCGTAGTAGATGGTTTATATTGATACGGCCACCGATTTTCTTCTTCGGACGTATGGAAGAAGGCTTTACAGGAAAAATTTTGATGAATTTTTTTGTTCATCCACTTTCGTGCCTATTTTGTCTATGCAAAAAAGGTTAGAATATAAATTTAATAAATTTAATATTTTCAGTACTAACGACAGCCAGCAAGGATGTCAATTTAAATGTAAAAGGTTTTTCTTAACGGAGAATATTCCTTCGTTGCTTTCACTGTATAATGCCTTTCGGCGTAAAGAATTCTAACATGTAATTCATACTAAAGTACTATTGGTTGTTGTTATTTTATTTTCTTGAGAAATTTTTTTTTATGAGATTACAAATTTAAAAAATAACTATAAATAGAAATAACTCTTGATTAAATAAAATAAAAAATTCCTTCATAATTGTAAAGTAAAAAAATAAAATTAGATAAATAAAAATAAAGTATAATGTATATTATTGTATTAACAATTTTAATATTATTTAAAAGTAGGATAATAATATTATATAAATATATTATCATAAATGTTATCATATTATGAAAAAGAATGTATATTATTGTATCAACAATTTAAATAATATATTTATATTATTTTAAAAATAGAATAATAATATTATATAACTATTATCATGAAATCATTGTGTACATTAAAAACAAACATAACAAAAATATATTTAAAAAAATAAAAAATTTAAAATAATTCAAAACTAATTTAATATATAAAATTTGTTTCAAAATCCTTCATCATATATATTTATTATTATTATTTTTAAAAATTATTTCATTATTTTTTATTATATATTTATTATCAATTTTTTTAATTAATTATTTAAAATTTTATATTATTTAAACACGCATCTCTGATTAAATCCCATACACCTAAATCATCTCCTACGAATAAGTGCATAGAGTATGGTTTTAAAATGTTGTGCAATATCTTTCCTTTGGCAGAGTATTCGGTGGATTATTTACTGGAAAAGATTCCAACATATTTATTCTCCTATAAAAATGTGAGAGGGAAAAAAATCATAACTTTAAACCTGAAAGCAGAGATAAAAATTAATTGAAACGAAAAATGGAGATAAAAGTTAACTAAACGGAAATCTCTAAAAAGCCGATAAAGTAAAGTATGGGAATGTCAGTGAATGGGCCCGACCACCTAAGGAATGTACCTTAGAGTGTGCCGGTTAAGCCCGACCCATCTTCAGTTGTTGAGCAGAATTTCTGATTTTAAATTCTTTTAAATTTGGAAGCTCTTGTAATTCCTCCCCACAATTATATATATCCAGCCTCTCAAGGTTTACGAGACCACAAACACCGCTTATGCTTTTCAACTTTTCACAATCTTTCCACTCTATGGTCTTTACTGACATCGGCAAGATTTCTATCTCTACTAAGTGCTGATTTCGGCTAAGTGATATATGTTCTAGGGCGGGGCAACATTGTTGAGAGATTGATATCCTCGACACAAGAGTCTCTTCTACTTCTATATATTTGAGGCTGCGCAATGAAGAAGAGAAGCGCCCTGACAGGATATCCAATTCTGTTAGGGGCAGTCACAAATAATAAGTTTATGAAGGTTACTAAGCTGTGTAAATGCTTCCGGTAAGGATTCCGGCTTAGAACAAAAAAAATGAAAAGTATTCAAGGAGAAAAAATTCCCGATAGAAGGTGGCAAAGTTTTGAACGAACTTGTAACATAGCTCTTAATCTCAAGAATTTACTAGAAGGTAAATCAACTTAGTAAACATGAGAGAGAATTTTTTTTTTTTTTTTTAACATTTGCATAAGCACAAGAATAAAGTATAACTTTTCCAGATAAAATTCAAACTTGAATTCACATGTAATCATAACTAGAATCAAGATAATTCCTTACAATATTCATTTATATCACATAAGATACACTTAGCATAAAGAATAGTTTTACCTCATAGGTTTTGACTGTCGTAAGCCAGAACATGGAGTTCACTGCATTTGAAATGTTGATCTCTATCTTCACAAGCCTCAGAGAGTCTACTGCTACAGAGGGAGAGCATCATCCGAGTGCTTTTCCTCCAACCACAGACTCAAGTGGTCCCCCGCGCACTTCCTAACTGGAAGTGACCCGACCCTTCTCGAAGAGTATAGATATAAGGAACTGTCAAGTTTCTCCATCTCAGTCCTAGGGATGTGTCCTACAAAACTCAATTGACCATACAACTCTAGATCCCTTCTAGCTAAGTATGATCATTCTGATTGGTCATGCCATCTAGACACTCACCTCTAGACTTGTCTTGGAACTGTCTCATCCTATAGTTTACTTACTTTATTTGGTACTCTAGACACAAACTAGTCTGTATAGAAAATCCATTTTAGCCAATCTGACTTAGATCTAATCCTTAATCTAGGATATTCATTCAATGTAAAAATTTAGGTATTTCAAACCTTTTAAAAGTCCCTTATTGCATCCTTGCAATAACTAGGGTTTATGACTTCCTGTCATTTTACTCTCAAGATTCAATACCCAACATCTTGATGCATTAAATCAAGTTTCGACATTATCGTAGAATCACTTAAGGTATTATAAAGACTTCCTACTTGTTCTATGGTTTCTTGACCTTTTATTGTCAGTCAATATAGATATATGTACAATGTCATACCCGACATATCCCTCACCAATATAATATCTAAAATAATACTATCATTTCACAACAATAGTCTTGATCTAAGTCAATCTTTCAATCCTTAAATAGGTTTGCTTCATAAAAGATAATAATCTATTTTCGACCCCTAGGTCTATTTGAGTCCATTGACTTTCCACATAGGTTAAGTTATGAATTCATATATAACTTCTATATACGTCTAAAAATGGTCATGATTAAGCTTGTTAATTCCTCTACATAAAAATAAATGTAGTTATTTATTTATATCGTTCATTTTCTAATTCTTCTACCTTAAATTAAATAAATAATTTTATTTAATTACTAACATTTCCATCTTCCGCTTAATAAAATTAAATAAATTTGTATAGTTTATTTATATTTAATTATCATTTGGTTCTAAAGTTTAAATATTTTTGAATATTTGAATAATGGAATATTCTCCATCCCATATTCGAATTTAAAATATTAAATATTTTATTTAATATTTTCCACCTCACCCTAATTTCATTTTTAAACATAATTAAATATGAGTTATTTAATTATGTGGATTTCCATTTTCATCTCCACTTTTAAATTAAATAAATTTAATTTATTTAATTCTAACTCGTGCTAACTCACCCTTCCAAATTCATATCTTATCCTTTGAAATGGAAGTTTCCCTTCCAAACTCAATGACAAAAATTGAAGAAAAGGGAAACCTTCCATCT